>RXPK01003643.1:0-38823 GCA_004143645.1 Protaetia brevitarsis | reverse complement strand
AAACAGCTCTTGGAACAGATTAAGCATTAGCATTTGGAACAGCAGAAGCTGATTAAGGTTGCAGAACTGTTCAAGCTGTTCTAAAGAGCCTTGCCTGCATCAATTTAAACAGCTACTGGAACATGTTCAAATAGCGTCTAGAACTGCGCTGTTGAAGCTGTTCTAGGAACTGCTTAAACTGTTCCAGGAATAGCTGTTCCCCATCGTGGGTCACCTGACAGCAAAGGGCATTCAAATTTCGCGCGCATCCATTCCGCACTATCATCGGCCAATCAAAAGACGCCAAGTGGGCGTGGCCAAGATAAAAAGTTGGAGTGGTGGGGATAAAATGTGCCTTGAGACACCCTATGTAAATCTAATGGGATTTTGCGCCAGAACCGGCTTAACTATTTTACTGGTGACTCAACAAAAACTAATTTTTATTTAAAAAAAAAAAATCTAAAAAACATTTTACAAAATTCAATGTTGAATGACTTGAAAATATTCTGTTATATACAGTATACCAAAGATAAGTAAACGCACATTTTCTCTGTTATTTTCAGTAGAATATACCAAAATTTTAAATATCCCCCCATTATTATTATCTAATGAATTCAACGTAAGCGTATTAAAATAACTACTAATGTAGTGCAAAATCTAGGATAATTTTATGTTTCAATGTTGAAGTTACTAAAAATAATGGCGGGAAATTTAAATTTTGTTATTTAGTTACCATTTTAATTAATTCTATTTTACGATTTTTACAGATAATTTTTTATTGATTATCTTAAAGAGAACGACTATTCGCGAAAATGATATTCAACAATAATCACAGTTTCGTGTCAAATTTTCGACGTAACATTCAAGAATTGACAGTAATCAAAGATAAGTTTTTCTTGGGACACCTGTACAATATTTTGCATAAAAAAAATAGCCGTTTTTGGCATTAAAAAATGAACATGTGTAAAAAATGTGCAGTATAATGTTTATATATTCACAATTATAAAATTTAAATTCACAGAAATCTGTCAGAAGTAAAATTTAACATAGACACTGACAGTAAATTCTACCGGTTAATGCTATTACCGTGTTTGTGTTAATCTTGACGATAGATGATCTTATAAGCCATATGCATTTCTCCTTGTCCTTTGAAACTCGTATAAATGCATCGTTTAAAGATTAGAAATTATTTTTTTAATTTATCTAAAAATTTTCTCGTGAAAGTTTGGTAACAATAGCGTAACAGTACAGATCTACTATACGCTTTGTAATTGCCACATCGGAATAAACGCAATTGACAAGAAATAGTAATTAAATATATAAAAATCCAGTAAACCAAATTCAAATTTCCCGCAATTATTTTTAGTAACTTCAATATTCAAGCATGAAATTACCTACGATTTTGTATTAGGTTAATAGTTATTTGAATACCTTTAAGTTGAAGTTAGTGAATATAATTGCGGGAAATTTGAATTTGGTTTACTGGGAAATGATTCATATATAATTTAAAAATATATATTATAATAAATAAATAATTTTTAATAAATAAGATGGCATAAAAAATCCTAAATTTGTAGATAAAGAGACAAAATCCAATTATCATGTATAGATATAAATAAAACCTTTTTATACTTAGATATTAATGGCACAAAAGGAGTAAAGCTATTTGTACGATTTTACATTTTTCCGCGAACATAAACACATTATTTCGTCTTTTTTTTCGAAATTATAAATTTATCCATACTCAGACTGTATAGACAAACTAAATTCTCCAGGTAGTATCTTCGTTCCATGATACCAAACTCTCGTATCGACAAGTACTGGAAATATAAAAAATAATTCTTCAAACAAACCGAATATAACTGTTTTAGTTATTTATACTTGCCTGCATCCCCAGGTTCAACCAAAAACGTTATGGTTTTGCAAATTTCTTCGCATTCTGATGATGGTCGTAGCGTCCACGTTTTTGTCCCTTTCAGTTGAGCTTGCCACATTAAACGACTTATAAAATCCAACTGTATATCAAGAGAATGATGTAAATTATAATATAAATCATGCAATTCTGTTATTTAAATAAAATCAAAGTAGGATTAGATCTCCACTGTCGATAATGGTGTACTGCAAGGATCGATTCTTGGACCTACTGCCTTTCTAATTTGTTTTAACGACACTAGATTTCAGCAAATATAATTACATATTGTTGTTGAAGACATCATAAATGAAACGGTATCTAAATAAAATTGTTACTTCAGTTAATCTCACAAAGTACCAGAGAGCTCCATTCCACAGAATTCATAGATTCAATTCAAGTGACAAGTATGGATCTCAGGTTAAAATAATAATCTTTACATTAATTAAAATAGCTAAAAGTTCGTTACACTCTTTACAATTTTAATGTGTTTATATAATTTTTCTAAAAGGTATTTCTTTAATCAATAGTACGGAGTAAAGAAAACAACTGAATTTTATTATATAACTTCAATTTCCAAGCAGTCAAATTCAAATTTCCCGCTATTAGTTTCAGTAATTTAAACATTCAAACATGAAAGTAGATAAGATTAGCCGATCCTAGACCAAATCCTCCTCCTCACTACATTTCAGAGTAGCTGTGAAGCGAGAAATGACCCCCACCACTTTCATAGTTCCAACCGCGGCCAACCGAATTGGCGAAGAGGGCGGCTGGTAGTAGCCGCGCGTATACAGGGCGTTGTAATGTAACAGGAGTTGTGAGTTTTATTGTAACTGTATACAGAGTGTGATTTTCTATTTGTGTCTTTATACAGGGTGTGAGTTTAGAGTGTGACTTTATACATTGTGTGAGTTTAGAGTGTGACTTTATACAGGGTGTGAGTTTAGAGTGTGACTTTATACAGTGTGTGAGTTTAGAGTGTGACTTTATACATGTGTAAGTTTAGATGTGACTTATACAGGGTGTGAGTTAGAGCGTGAATGAAGCGCTGGTGAATGAATATTTGCTGCAACTATATTGTGCTTCCTTTTACATGTATTTGAATGGAATATTGTTACAACTTGCTCAATAATACGAATTAACATTGGCTATAATATAAAAGATCGTGCATACACTGCAGATTTGTTCTAACTAACTAGTAGATATGCTAGGACAGTTCTGGGCCAAAATCCCATAAGAATTTAACAGGGAGTCTGAAATTACTTTTCCGCCATCTTGGATTTCACATCGTGGTCACGTGACATCGTGACACTCTTGAAATGTACAGGGTGTGAGTTTTTTGTAACTGTATACAGAGTGTGAATTTAAATTTGTGTCTTTATACAGGGTGTGAGTTTAGAGTGTGATTTTATACAGGGTGTGAATTTAAATTGTGACTTTATACAGGATGTGAGTTTCTGGGTTCTGGCTGTTGTTATTCTAAAATAAAGACAGAAAATATGTAAGAGGTATTTATTTTCCATTAAAAGGTATATTTGAAAATTTATACATTAAAAGAATTTTTCTTTTTCCTCATCTTCACCGAGTCATCCAGATTAAATTGTCGAACAAGGTAGTACGGTAGATATTTATCACTAGATAATGTTCTTTCTTTTTTGCACCAAAATCTTGACTAAATCTTCTAAGGATATCCTTTTCCTTTGATAATTTTTAGTGCCTCGAGTGCGGAAAGGATTCCTCGTTAGTTTTCTTCTTTCCTCGGAGTAAGGATCCGGAGCCATCGGCCGATTACCTTCCAATATAAATTCGTGATAATAGTCGCCGATTTCTTCTTCTTAATCTTTCAATTGTTGATTCCAAATCAACTGCCTCAGGCCAATGTGAATATGCCAACACATTTTGACGATCGGAATAAGAAACTGCTCCATTAGCGAGCTGCGAAGCTTATAATATGGTGAAGGAGAGGGATACCACTTATACACTACTTGGCTAGCTATTGCAGTTTATTAAAAATTTAAGAATTTACATAGAAGTTTAACATTTGATATAGAACAAATTTTTAACATAGTTTGATGATACATACAGCAATTACCAAAAGTTTTTTAAGGTTGGAACATTTTCAATATATTCTAAATTTATAACCGGCACACTAACATAATTCTGTATTGCATTCACTTTTTGATGTCCTTTTACGTAGATCAACTCAATATTTTTTGTAAAACGTTGCAATATCTTTGGCAATTCGCGCAGATCGGTATGTCCATCGCTGTAATGCAAACAATGATGGATTGTTTTCCAGCCAAGTCACCTGACGTCTGTCTTTGAAATTTAGATTACGAAATGGAATTTTCGGTTTAAACACAAAGTGGTTTATCATGTACCCATCACTTATTGCTAGTTCTTTCACTGTAAATTCTTGGTTTATTAGAAAGCCTTGTACGTCGATTACCAAAAACATCTTATATAATCTTTTTCACAGTTCCCGACAACGGTGTGTATTCTACAATATTGTCATGTAGAATGAGGCAGTAGGCTACGGTGTTTTCATTAAAACTGCTAAGAGATTCTAATTCCAACTTTATGTCCACAATAGATGATTTAACCGCCTCCTTTTGCTTAGCACAGTCTATAACGTACAATGCACAATCTTTGAATCCATCATACGTGAGCAATGGTTGATTATTTCTATTGTAATAACTTGATTGAAAGGCTGCGTACATACGATATGCAATTGCATACTTTTTCTCGTTAATTTGGAGATTCATATTATCATAAGGGTAGCTATCAGCGTTTAAGTGGAGTTTTATGTTAGTGATTGACGAATGGTCAAACTTGGAGGCATCAGCATTTAATTTGTCTTTTCTGTCTGTTTGAAAAGCGACTATAACGTAACGTGGTTTCTCCAGATTTGTACTGGTTTTCACAGGCCATACATCTGTTTTTGTTTTACGTAAAGAAGGCAATTCATAGAGTTCCCACTTTCTAAATGGGAGGTAAATTGATTTGTTGCTGTTTAAGGTCTTCAAAAGTTTCAATCGAATTTCATCGCTTACAGCCACATGAGGAACGTGCCACTCTATTTTCTCAATATCGAACGATGCAGTTTTTGTCCCAGTTTTATCAGAGTTTTTGTAACAATTAAGATCACTTCCAGTACGAAGTAGGATTAGTTCCTGACTTGCATTTATAATTATTTTGCGATAATCTTCTGCAAATCCTAAAAGGAATTTTAACGGTATGCAAGCATTAAATTTATTAGTGCTTGCAGATATAGTCGGTTGTGCATTACTATTTGGACACCAGCCAGCGATCTCTATCGACTTACTTTCGCTATCATTATACGACACGTAAGCTTTCATGGTGGTAGTAACACCAGGTTTTACACATCTGTCCACTTCTACGCCATTAATTTCATAGCGGATTTGATCGAAAAGAAACGCATAGGCGTTATTGGTTAATTGACAGGTACCTGTACCTTCTGCTGCTGGTTTAAAAGTACCCTCAATGTAGACATAACTTTCACTTGGTAGCGTATAGATATCCTGATGTTGGACAGATATACGAATTTCATCGTTTGATTTGAAGTTACTCACTCGAGGATAGTATGTGTGATATTCTTGTTTCGTAATTGCTTCCTCGAACTGCAGGCCTTCGAATATATTTAACATTTCCATTGTTTATCACGCGAAATCCTAGCGATTGTAAGAAGGCTGTATTTTCACGTGTTAACTGATTCACTGCTTCGTTTGAACTATCAAAATTTGGTATGAACGAAGATGTTTTATACTTTTGATTAAAATCCAGACCCATATTTTTTCAGCTCTAATCGAATAACTATTCTCTCACCACGAAAATTTACTGGATCACCGTCTTGGTCCACTAACCTCAAAGTAATGTTGTCTATCCGTGACGTATTGATTGGTAGATAAATAATATTTTTTGGTTCAATGTTGATGCTGTAACCTGGTTCGACTGATGGAGCGAATTCGAATAAGGTATGAGACAAACGTCCGTCGTAGAAGGAAGCTGTTGTAATATTACACTCAACTCGTATGGTTACCACTTTAATAATTTCTATTGGAACATCTGACTCATGTGTCACATTCGGTTGGAGAACTTTCTTACTGAATCCTAGCATTCGACCAATAGAATCCGCTTTCCTAAAACGATGGTAAATTTACTAGATATTTCACATTTGAGAGTACTGTTATTAGGTTTCAGAGAGATGGTTGCTTTACCACCCAAAGAATTTTGTAAAAACATTTCGATATCTGTCACTTCATAAGCTCCTGTTGGTATTGTTAGTACTTGATCATCATAATAGAATTTATTTTGACCATCGTATATGTTTGGTATAGTGTTATAGGTATGCAATCCTATTAATCCTAGAGCATACGTATGATCTGGATCAAGTTCAATAGGTGGATAATAGGTAGAAGCGAGGACACTGCTCGTGCTTCTCAACGTAAATGTTTGCGACATGACTAACTGCTCTCGCTAGGTGATGCACTTATTATACAGAAATTTCAAACATAAATGTCCACAATTGATGTCATCGTAGTTTTGGTAGTTGTCGTGATTGTACTGTATACGACAGTTTTTGAAATATTTAATAAGTTCGATTGGAGGTTTCAAGTTACCATACGAATCAAAATAATCGACAACAAATCCTAGCTTAGTGTACGCTACCCAGTGCGTACCAGAACCTGTGGTAGAGTCTAAATTAACGACTGCGCACTCGCTGTACTTAGGTGATTTCGGTAATGCATCCCTCATGAAAACACCACGAAAAGTAGGAAGATGTTTCTTCCCGAATTTCATAATATCTACATTTGTAAGGGCTTCAAGTGGCAGTCGAGTTAGCGGTTTTTTCTTTCCTTCCTTAGAAACAAACCCATACCTTTACGATACGGTCGCAGATATAAGCCATCACCCTTTTTTCCTAAAGCAATTGATTCCATTGTTTTATTATGCCTTTGAGCTTCTTCTAAATCTTTCTGGGCAGCTTTTGCTTTATTAACTGCCTGTGCTATTCCAGCAGCTCCTCCTGCTAAACCCCCCATGCACTAAGTCCTGCGAATAACGAATAAGAAACGGTAGAAAGCCTCCTGTTTTTTGTATAGGTATTACTCGAGGTATACGTATATTTCTTTTTCCACCAGCATTTTTTACTGCAACTTTAGCTGCAGCTAAAGATAATTTAGCACCTTTCTTTAAATCACTAACTTTACGATGTTTAAGAGCATCCTTGGCTTTGTGAAAATATACTTCTTGAATGGTATGCGCCTCATTCCCATTCCCAATTTTCTTTTAGCTTTCATCGCGTTAGTTACAGTCCACGCAGCGGCTTTTTTCTCCAAAACTGGCGTCCTTTGACTTGACCCGATCCCACGCCCGTTCTTGTAGAATGCGATCAGCTTCGTGTCGGTGTTTTAGATCTTGACTTTGAGAGTATGCAATATCGTGATCTTTACACGCTTTATCAAGGGGATTTACCCCAGGATCACCGCGACGTAATCGTTCTTGCAGTTTTGTGCCAGGTCCACAGTATTGGTAGCCAGGTAAATGTAGTTCAACCGGTAACTTATTTATTAAAGTGTTAACGAAACCACTACCTTCCGTCAGCACTAACATCGGGAAAATGCTATAAAACTTGAAGTGTTCCACTTATATATCAGTCAAACTTTAGAATGCGTGTCATTAAGCAACGCAATACGTTACCAGTTAAAAATTTGGACCACGTTTTTACGATAGGTGGCTGTATGCGTAGACATGGGTTGTTACTACCTAATAGTGTGCGCTGTATTATCTGCGGTCCTTCCAACTGTGGTAAAACGAA
Source organism: Protaetia brevitarsis (assembly GCA_004143645.1). NCBI lineage: Eukaryota > Metazoa > Arthropoda > Insecta > Coleoptera > Scarabaeidae > Protaetia > Protaetia brevitarsis. The sequence goes on along the minus strand of RXPK01003643.1, from coordinate 31,096 downwards.
CGTGATGATTAGTCTCTTAATTGATCAAAACGGACTTCGATTTGAAAATGTCTATATTTACTCAAAATCCCTCTATCAACCAAAATATCAATTCTTGGAAAGAGTATTGAAACGTGTACCCGGCATGCAGTATTTTTCTTTTAAAGAAAACGATCATATACTGGATCCATCAGAAGCTCATCAAAATTCCATTTTTATTTTCGATGACGTTGTATGCGATAAACAAAACAAAATTAAGGATTTTTTTAGTATGGGCAGACATAAAGCTATAGATTGCTTTTATTTATGTCAATCTTACGCTCGCATACCAAAGCATTTGATTCGTGATAACACTAATTTTCTAATTCTATTTAAACAAGATGATGTAAATTTACGACATATTTATGATGAACATGTTGGTGCAGATATGTCGTTTGAAATATTTAAAGCAGTGTGTTCTGAATGTTGGAAAGAGAAATATGGATTTTTAGTTATTGACAAAGATAGTGATATCGAGGAAGGCAGATATCGAAAATTTCTCGATTCGTTTATAACACAATTGCAATAGAAAAATTGACCAGTACAAAATGAAGGCGCAACGTATTACATCGGAAATTATTAAAGCTAGCAAAGCTGTACGGAAAAAGCAGTTAGCTATGAAAATGGGACGTTCTGAAGCAGACACCTTACTGGAGAAACATTTTAAACCTATAACGGAACCGCTCCAGAAAATCTTGAAAACCGGTGTTATTAAACAAGAATATATATCACCAAAGTTAGAAATATCACCTAAAAAACTAACATCCGAAAAGGTAGCGGAAGAAGCAAGTGATTTAGTGTCAACAGTACCTAGTTCATCTGAAACACCTACGATCCAGAGAGCACCAATTGCAAGACAATTAGAGGCCCCCTGTATTTGATTACAATCCACTTACTGAAGAGGACGAAGAGGAAATCAGCGCTGAAAAATCTTTCCAACAGTATCGTGAACAGTACCAAACCTTAAGTGAAGAAAATCCAAGAGTTATTGATGAATTTCTTCAACAGTATGACAGTATACCAAGAACTTATATCGATGGATTACTTAGGGACACGGAGGGAGAATATGATACAACGACTGGGGTTCATATGGACCCTACAACAAATCAACTCAAAGTAGGTAAAGCCGTCTTAGAGATTGATGGTAATGATCTTGTTATTGGTGATGTACGATATGAAGGAAGTCCTGGTCTCTATGAACTAATCTTTAAAACACGTCCTATCGGCTATACTAAACGAGATAAAGAACAGTACCGTGATATATTAAAGCGCACCAATGTTCATCATGTTAATTACGATTCTCAGCAACGAGTAAAAGGTAATAGGGGATTTTTAAACATACAAACATCATTAAACCATTAATTGCTGCTAAAATCCAAAGCCCTCATAGTCGTCCACGTTCTGCCACTATAAGTCGCATTGGTGGAAGAGTTCCTTTCGGTAAATCTATGTTAGTGACTAGAACTCCGTATCAATACGTCTACTGGGATGATATAAATGAGTTAGTTGATCGACTTAGGTTATTAATCGCGTCCGAGCAAGCTGGCCACACAGGTCATAATAACGAAATTGCATCTATTATTGAAGAATTGAAAGAAGCGAAAGTTATAGTAGAATGAATATAGATAAGTTTGGCCGTCACCTAATTGTTGGCGTCACACATCAAACAAGCACCGACAAATTTGGGCGACATATTAGCAGCGCAGATTCATCTCCGGTTCATCAAATAGGGGGCGCTATCCCGCTCACCTCAGACGGCAACTATAACATTGAAAATAAGCGTTTGTGTAATGTTCATCCCCCTGTTGATAATCAGGACTGTGCTAATAAGGATTATGTCGATAGAAAAATAAAATTTTCCAGCCCCGCAGGGTATGTGGAATTAGTGGCAGAACAAGCAAGATTAACAATTCGAGTGGATAAATTAGAAAAGAGCAAAGCAAACATAACAAGGAAATTAATGATATTCACAGCACAGTACATCTTATGAAGACATTTATGACAAAACATCAACACGAACTCAATAAAATAGTAAGCCTTGAAAATCGAATGCAATTAAAACTGGATTCAGTCGAACATAATTGTCGCAATAGTGAAGGGCAGCTGAAGAAACTTTTGAAAAGCTTAGAAACAAGGGTAGATACCTTAGAGAAATCGTAATGAGTCGTATTAAAGAAGATATTGTTAACGAATTACATAAGCCGGCTAGAAAGAAGTTCAAAAGACGTCGGATTATTACCAAAGGTTTAGATGACCTTTGGCAAGCAGATTTAGCCGATTTTAAACTTTATTCACGTGAAAATCGAGGATATAAATATATTTTTAACCGTAATTGACTCCTTTTCAAAGTACCTTTGGACACAACCATTAAAGAATAAAGGTGCTGCTGAAGTAAAGACTGCTATGGAAAAAATTCTACAGGAAGGACGTGTTCCTAAAAATTTACAGACTGATGCTGGTAAAGAATTTTATAATCAATCCTTCAAAGCTTTAATGCAAAAGTATAGCATTAACCATTATTCAACTTATAGTGTCATTAAGGCTTCAATGGTAGAAAGAGTAATACGTACACTAAAGGAAAGACTGTACAAGCAATTTAGTTTACGTGGAAAATATAATTGGGTAACTGTGCTCAAAGATGTAACCGAGAAGTATAATAATACGAAACATAGAACTATCAAAGTTAAACCTAAAGATGTAACAGCTGTTAAAGAACAAAAAGTTACTATCAACTGTGTATAACCAACCTAAAATAGCTGGAAGACAAAAGTTTTCCGTAAATGATGTAGTCAGAATTAGCAAGTACAAGTCCGTATTTAACAAAGGATACACACCTAACTGGTCTACGGAACTCTTTAGAATCGCTAAGGCAAACATACAAATCCTGCGACTTATATAATAGAAGATATGAACGGAAGGCCTATACTTGGAAGTTTTTATGAACATGAATTACAAAAGACAAAACATAAGGATGTGTATTTAGTTGAAAAAGTATTACGGAGAAAAGGAAATAAAGTCTTTGTGAAATGGCTTGGTTTACCTCGAGAAGAAAACAGTTGGATACATAAAAATAATGTATTATAGTTTACTTTGTGTGTAACTAATTGTGTAATGATTTATGTTGTCTGTAATCTGTAGTTAAAATAAAACAAAATTTGATTACTGTATAGTTTTATTTAAGTAGCTTATATTATTGAAGTTTATTTGTACGACAAAAATTCTAAATTTAATCTTAATTCTTCTTCATCAACTTCCCATTCGTCGTTACCAAATATTTTTCAAAGAAATCCGAATTACAATAGTAACAACTCCTTTTAGCGGGTGGAAATCCATCGATGTGTTCGTCTTGCCATGGTTGATTATAGTGTTCGTTGCAAAGGAGATTTCTGCAAGAAGCTCCTGTTTAATCCTAGGTATATGACTCCACCATTTTTCCAGTAGATAGGGTTGTGCTCTTCTCAGCAAATAGAGGGGTATATATGGAATTAAATCTAAGTTTAATTCTCCATTGTAGTCGTTGAAATACATTAGAATTTTGTTCATCTTTTCGTGAACTTCTAGCTCCATTTCCAGCAACACCAACGCAGATTTGGCAAAGTTCGTTGAAGCGCAGCTTATTAATACCAGTTTTTCAATGGGCAAGTGACAGAAGAAATATGACAATGACAATTACAGAGTTTATTATTAGAAAAATTCTGAAGATGCGTAGTGACCCCAAGCTAACGTTTTAATTCCATCTACACAGATCAATCGTTTGTCATCGTTTGCCGATAAAGCTAATTTATTTTGGTTAATTGTAAAAATTGTATGTTTTATGCTTTGAAAAAGGTTTTGTTTTCTATAAGCTGGTTCTTTGCTGATTAAACAGTTTTGATAATCCTCAAAATTGATTTCATTTTGTACAACAGATTTTTTCAGACCTTTAGCTTTCATCAAGGTTTTACCTTCTACTTTGCAAGTGTACATTTTTGATCGCAATCCAACGAAATGAGTTTGAATTTTTCCCCGATTTTCATCCTTAAATAAACCCAACATAGCCTTGTTTGTAAGTGGAATGTCAAATACGTTATCACAGTTATAATTTGAGGTGTCAAATTTACTCAAATTTTCTTTTACATCGTCATAGACATCGTCAGTATGAACGTAAACGATAAAACTGTCAGTGTCCATGTAACAAAGTCTTACATTTTCTTCATACTTCGCTTTTAAAAAATATAATAAAAGTCATACATCAATATTTTGGTAAATCTAAAACTGTAAAACCGATATAGATAGGTTGTTATAAACGACCTTAACCGTTCACACTGAACTGCAACAAAATTTTCATCAAATATCGACAGACCTTTGAAATTTAATTTTGCTATTAAGGATCGAGCCCCACGCCTCTTTCCCATATCGTCCCAATGGGTAACTAACTTAACATCCACACGCTTATCTACATTCTCCATTGTTTTGCCAAATACGGAGTTATTCATTAATTTATAAAAATCTTTTTCAAAATCGGTTTTTGCTTGTTGCCGAAGACTGGTATTCAAGTCAATGTACTTTGCAGCCAATTTGATTGTTTAATTCTAAAACTCGATGTACCTGTACGATTTCGAGACCATTTTGTAAAACTTGTTTTAAATTTCTGTAATGGAGAACATACTTGGTTTTATTATATAAATTAGCTATTAGTTTCTGATTAGAGAATGAGATGTGGGAGGTACTAAGTTTTCCGGAAGAAAGGCAAGCATTGTGTTTATCATGTAGTGTGTGTGGATATTTCAAATCTACCTCAAAAAAGTATCCAACATCTGAATCATCTGCAATGTCTAATACATCCACATTTTCTATTTCCATTTTGGATAGCCATCGAAACCCACCGTGAGGTAGATATTGACTCATAGCCCAACCATATAAATTGTTAGCGTCCCAATACATTAAGTAGGAGGATGAAGTGCTTTTGTCATAGTCATTCATGTATCTATTATTAGATTTTGCATAACGCAAGGAGACTTGTGATAAGCCTCCACGGATATTTTTTTTAATAAAATTATGCATATCTATATCCGTAAGTAATTCCAATTTCACTTTAGTAGTTTTGAGCATACTGTCCCATGACAAACCTGGACTGGTAAAATAATGTGCGGGATCTAGCGTATAAGTACTGATGCACACTTCTCTGAAATTTTCAAATATATCGGCTAAAAGTAACACATCAGTTTTTAAATATACATTTGAATATTGAAGTAAATTTGTACATTGAAAACTATTCCAAACATTTTGCGCATGCTCAAAGTCATCATGATTTATAGTTGAATTTGTAATAGAACTGAAGAATTTTTCTTTTGGCGGTAGTTTCGTTTCGTACAATCGCTCAAAATCATCAATGTATTCATAGGGAAAGACGCCTTTCCGCAGGAGTAGATTAAAATGGCAGTCGAGTGGAAAATACTTTTTTACAAGTTTAAATTTTTCTAATGATAAATTAGCGGCTAATTTCTCTATAGAGGAAGGCATAAAACGAAAAGAATCTAAAAATCGTAGCTTCACATATATTTTTTTTTCCTGTTCTCTTATATCAGTAAATTCATCAACAAGAATGGATTTACTAAAACTTATGTATTTTTCTTTATTAAAGGAATAACGTCAATAGGTTCTTCATCTACAGCCAGTCTTTTACGAATAGATGTGCATCATACCCACTTAAATTATGGAAAAATACCGGTATAAATTTCGGAATTTTGAAATTTAAATTGCAATTTGAATGAGCCGCACCTCTAAAAGTACCATCGTGTGTGAATGATCCAATACTTTGCAATTATCATTATCAAAGGTAATTCACAAACATGACAATTTGTTGCATTTTTGAACAATACCTCTTCTTCAGAAGATAGTGGTTTCAGGGCACTACGACTTCAAGTACTTATTATAGATCAATTTGACATCATCTTCTTAATCGTGAAATAAACACTTTAGAACAATCTAAACCACTGTACGTCTCAAATTTATTCAAACTTTCATCAAAGGAGCAAACGATTTGATAAGCAAAACTATATGGTACGTGCGTATGAGTCGTTCTTGTGTAACAAGAAGATGGTGATGGCTCACAAGAATGTATTGGCTGCAAGAAGCTTTCAAAATCTGCATAAATTACAAATGGTACTTTTAACTTTTTATCGTAACTAGAAAATTCCAGAATATTTTCAGGATGCAATAAACCAGTTCTAGTTTTCTTTAATTCCGTAGAAGGTAAAACCGTATAAACGTGATTGCAATCGCTTTCACAATGTCTGTCTAAACACTCTTTTGTAGTAAACCTTTGCAAACATCCATCACATAAATAAATTCTGTGTTGATGAGAACTGGTCTGAGATGAAATCAGTTTTGAGAGATTTTTAATTAGAACATAGTGAGATTGAATACCTTCTTCTATTAACAACAAATTCACATGATTATTTTTTTTTATCTGCAGTGAAGTATATAGGACCCACTATTTCAAATTTGTTCACAGCCATTTCTGCTAGACCATAAACGTTTATACTTAAATTATTTAACTTCTCGATTTCAATAAGATTTTTTATTTTACAAGGAAACTGTATTCCATCCAAATTTAGAACTTGAGAATAATGAGGATAGGATGAAGTTCTATCACAATGATGACTAACAGGGTGTAAAGCGGCTACCAAGGACCATGCTAAACACGCATTATCATCATTCTTAATATTTATACATGCCTTCTTAACTTCAATACATCGAGGGAGTTTAAGATATGATGAACCTTTTGTCAAAGGTTCGTAATGATTAATGTTAATTTCAAGATGTGAAATATCTAATAGAGCCCATCCTGAATCCCTTTCTTGAAATTCCTCACTTTTAGTTTTTATTGTATCCACCAACTGATCAAAAATATTTTCTAAGTCAGAGTTTTTTGTCACAATAGTATAACGAGTATTAAAAGACTTTAGTTCGGTAATATTATCCGTATCTACAGGTTTAATATAATTCGCGAATAACTCAAACTGAACTTTAACACCGGTTAAAGTATTTTCTAATACATTACTAATTAAATTACAAGATTTTGTCTTAACACCCTGTAGAAATATAGAAATATCAGAATTTTTTGAATTTAGAACCTTATAACTCGCTATACGATTTTTAAAACTAGTTTTCACACGCAAAACACCTTCATCTAATACAGTAGCATTGTTTGATAAATGATATTGCGAGCGTAAATGACCCCTGTACTGAGCCGCTGTCTGAAATTTTTTATCGCAACAGGACCATTCTTGGGATTTACTACTACTACTACTTACAGATTCACAAACATTTCGTTTTCTCTTAATTGTCATTATCATATTATCTTCATGATCATAACAATCGGTTTTCCCACATTTTTCACAATGGTTACGTGTAGAACTTCTATGACGTTTCAACGAATCTTCTCTGTCAAATGTCACCTTAAAAGCAATACGAATAAACTCCCAGTTATCGCATACACGCCTTCGAAAATAATCAATTCTAATATTTCTTACGTGAGAACACGTGTCTAGTTGCAACCCACACATCTCGCAAAGGTAATTTTGATGTACATTTTTAAAATGTCGCTTTAAATTGTCCTTTCTATTGAACGCAGCACCACAAATGTTGCACTTCATCATAGCAATGGTTACGTGATATGTCTAGGAGTAGATCCCGGCAGTCCTCTTATATACCCCACCTACATTAGCATCCTATCATGAGTCTGCTCACAGCAATCTAAGTAAGTATATACCTCAAATAGAGGCATGGAAATGCATATACTGCACCAGCTGCGTTCATCCTTTAAATAATCTGATAAATTATCTATGTTTACCTTCTGGTGTTCCTCTGTAGATGTAAATTGTGTATAATTCTGATAACGTGAATAACACCTAACGCAAACATACATTGCATTTAATTCCATATAGGTAAATTTTATGCATAAATTGTCGTCGTTCGGGAAGCAGCTATTCCAATCATTCACTTTCAAAATGTGGTGAAAAAAGTCGATGTCTTTCTCGTATCCCTCAAAAAATATCTCTTGATAATGCCGTGGCCATTCTTCGTGCTCAGGTTCATTCACATTTGCCAGTACCTTGTGCCATAGAATCTTTTTACGTCTTTTAACTATACTGAAAAATAATTTCTCAGGTAACAAGTTTCTAATTTCCCAAACATCTTGATTTAATGCGACCGTAGAGGCAATCACTGATATACAAAAACGTTGTAAGTTTAAACACATTGTTAACTTAAGAACTGTCGCACACAGATAGATTTTAAAGCAATGCATATCTGCCGCATTTATACACGCTTTTCGCGAAAAATTTCATTCATTTTTACAAATGCATGTAGGCATAGAGCGTGGGATTTTCCATATGGTTTTAAAAGGGTGATAACCCCTCAATTTATACAAGCAATCAGGTGTTGATGAATGCGGAAGAACGTAGTTCACAAATGCAATGCAAATTTACATTTCTTACTATCCTATTACAGAATGTTTTGCAAACTTCGTTTAGCACATGTTATAGGAATTTCATTCATTTTTACAAATGTACACGGGAGTCATACCGTCTCACACATCTGCTTCGCGTTGTCTTTTTTTGTTCATTTTATAACCTCTCAATTTATACAAGCAATCAGGTGTTGATGAATGCGGAAGAACGTAGTTCACAAATGCAATGCAAATTTACATTTCTTACTATCCTATTACAGAATGTTTTGCAAACTTCGTTTAGCACATGTTATAGGAATTTCATTCATTTTTACAAATGCACACGGGAGTCATACCGTCTCACACATCTGCTTCGCGTTGTCATTTTTTTGTTCATTTTTATAACCTCTCAATTTATACAAGCAATCAGGTGTTGATGAATGCGGAAGAACGTAGTTCACAAATGCAATGCAAATTTACATTTCTTACTATCCTATTACAGAATGTTTTGCAAACTTCGTTTAGCACATGTTATAGGAATTTCATTCATTTTTACAAATGCATACGAAAGTCATATCGTTTCACACATCTGCTTCGCGTTGTCATTTTTTTTTGTTCATTTTTACGAATGCATGTGAACACAGGTGTGGTTTACGTATAAATAAGCTCACAGTTAAACTAGGAGGAATAGAAGCATAGAAACAAATTGCAGCACAACACGTTAGAAAAATGGAAGCATTAAATAATATTGCAATCTCATCCAAACCCGTTGCAAAATTGTATCACTTAGAAGTGAGCAAAAAATATAAAATTTTTAGTGCGAAGTCTGTTCATACTCGCTATGGCCGATCGGTCTTAGTAGAGTTAGAAGAAAACGCAGTTTTTCTTCCGAAGAGATACTCTTCGGCAACAACGGAAGATCATCTGCAAACCCTAAACGTCGGAAACTGGTGTCTGGTTGTAACAGACATTTTTCAAATAAACGAAAATCGGGGGGTGAATTTAAGATTTGAAGAGGTAAATACTTTTATATTGGTTGTAATAGTCTAATGCACATGTGTTTTCTATTTCAGAATATATAAGTAACTATATATAGTATGCAAAAAAATGGCAGCACAAACCTGTGGTGTAAATATTGGGTGTGAACAGAACATTCTGGTGCAAAGATTGTGGAAGACATTATGGAAGAGCGGTCCTAGTGGAATTAAAATGCAGTTTCCTTCCGATATTTCAAATTAATGAAAATAAAGGTGTGAATTTAAGATTTTAAAATTGTAAATAATTTTATATCTTGTTTGTAAAGTACTTTTAGTTCACATCAAATAATTGTCATCTATTACAATTAATTTTAAATATTATTACAAGGTTTTTGTGCCTGTAATTTATTTCTTTCGTGACAATAGATAAAACCATATTTCGCTAACTATTTTTTATTATTTAAATACAAATATGTGAAAATATATCATTTTTAAATTTTTCTAAATCGAAATTTAATATTTCTAGCATACAATCTGTATATTCTGAGGTAGTAGTAGCAGGTTCTCCACATAGCAAACTTCAAATATTCAACGATTTTGTTTTGGTCAACACTATCTTTGTTTTGAGCTATTATATTTATGATGGAGTTATAGTAGAATATAAAGTTCAGTTGTTCTAGTCTCCGCAGCCTATTCGTTACAGCGTTCATCATTTTCATTAGTTGTTGAGCGGCAACTTTATTCAATATTACTTTCACAATATGGCTCAACAAAACAGTACATATTCGACATGACAGGCTGCATCTTTGACGAGGAATTTTTGTCTTTATGTAAGAAATTTCAGTTGGTACAGCTCGGCTACATCAATTACATCGTCTGCAATACAATCATCGCATTGACATCTTGCATTTCCACGTCGTAGTTGACGTTATGTGTTTCTTAATTTTTCTTGACACTTTAGAAACTCACTCCACTCCCAGGGTGTGAAAGACAGATGATTTTTCACTTTTTCACTAGATATTTTCACCACTGGTAGGAACCCCCTGGCTGAACTTAAACCGGTAGATATGTAATGAGTGCGATTTATTGGATATGTCACCTCATTTATTAATCTATTTTCTTTCTTGATATCTTCATCATATTTTCGTAACATACTGTCCAGTAAATCCTGCGGAAAAGGTGCTGGGGAATTTGCTGTTGGTACTGGCGATGAAGAAGGTGCTACTTTACTACTCATTGTCCAGACTACATATACAGTTGAAACCTAGTCAATTTTATATTTTGGTTTACGTACCGAATTCAAAACGTGGTTAGAAAATTGTCGTAGAAATGTGGATGTGTGTCTCTTTATATTATAGCCAATGTTAATTCGTATTATTGAAGCAAGTTGTAACAATATTCCATTCAAATACATGTAAAGAGAAGCACAATATAGTTGCAGCAAATATTCATCACCAGCGCTTCATTCACGCTCTACACTCACACCCTGTATAAGTCACACTCTAAACTTACACACTGTATAAAGTCACACTCTAAACTCACACACTGTATAAAGTCACACTCTAAAATCACACCCTGTAGTAAAGTCACACTCTAAACTCACACACTGTATAAAGTCACACTCTAAACTCACAACCCTGTATAAAGACACAAATATAAAACAGCACCTCTGTATACGTTACAATAAAAACTCACACCCTGTACATTACAACGCCCTGTAATACGCGCGCTACTACCAGCGCCTCTCGCCAATCTCGGTGGCCGCGTTGGAACTATGAAAGTGGTGGGGGTCATTTCTCGCTCACGCTACTTCTAAATGTAAGTGAGGATGGAGGATTGGTCTAGGACGGCTAATCTTATCTGATTTTATTCATTGTTTGATCTGAAGAGGACCAATATCATGAAAATCATCATGCAAAAATAACTATACAAAAAATATTATTTGTAGTACGTGTTATTCTACACAAATATCATAGTAGTAGTTATGATAAGGTAAATACAGGAAGAACAGTAGTAAGACAAAAGCATTCACTATAGGTAATATAGATATTTACAACGCACATACCAGAAGCTACAGTAACTAATACCAGCAAAAACAAAAAGTAACTCCAAATAATGAAAAACATTTGGAATAATGATGTTTTTCATTTATCAGGAAAACTAAAATTATTTAGTGCCAGTCATCATTGTTAGAAACACGACTTTACTTGCTGCAACTACTTTGATCATTTGTCACATATACAAATGATTTTTTTAGTTGCCAATACTAAATTTTCACTTACGGTTAGTAAACATTTTTCTCAGTGTAGGTTAATTACAGTGTAGCGCATTTTAGAAGTTAACAGGGTTTAATTTTTCATTAACATCCAAAAATTGCTATCTTCTAAATTAAATACCATGTTCTCAGAATTTTTGGTCAAGTATAGATCTATAAGATTGCCTCAACGCACCTTCAATTTGCTGAGAAATCACATTCAAATACCACCATAGAAATTCCAAAATCTCCAACTGGGGATTATCCATAAAGTTTCCCAATAAAAAATGCTTGAACTATCTTATTGGAACAACAGAGTATTGGTGGTAAAATCTCATTCCGATTGAGCGCTAGACCAAAATATCAATATCTTTTTGACTATGATGATTCGTCATTTCGTGAGAATTTTGAGCTGAATCGGTGCGAAAGTTCTGTGTATAATTGAAAATTACATTGGTCAACACTTAGTCATGTCACACGAACTCTGATAGCTAATACTGTTTTAGCTAACTACCCTCATTATTAAAGTGCATTTGTTTTGTTTCAATTATCCTGTTTTCTTGTGATACGGGAATACTAAGCAAAAGAACGTTCGCGAAGAATTAGTCATAAAAACTAGTTGTCTGTGACTTCATCAAAATATTGTGATTTATTACAGCGCTTTTCATTCATATTCGACGAATTTTACACTTAATCGATGCTAATACACCTGCTATTTCTATGTTTATTGATTTGACGAATGCCTTCGGTAATGTCGATCACAATTTACTGCTCCACAAGTTGGAAAGATATGGAAACATGGGGTTCCTTCAATGGTTCCAAGTTACTGTCCGAAAGTAAAGAGAGTAGTTATTGATGAATTTCAATCCAATTTAGGTGTAGTAACGAAAGGCATTCCTCAGGGTTCTGTTCTGGGGCCTATTCTTTTTCTAATCTTTATTAACGACCTTCCATATTATTTAAAAACCGATCACGTGATATTATATGGAGATGATATTACCTTCACTCTGGAGTCAAATAATATTTACGACCTTTTCCGCGCATTGCAACATAGTCTACAATCGTTTGTGTCAATGGTTATCCCAAAATGGTTTAATTATAAACACTGATAAGACAAGATGCACTTTGTTCAAGATATAACACAAACATCAGTCCAAAGTTTCAACTTACACAGAAAGTAAATTCCGTTTGTTCAGAATTGAAAACTACTGGATGACCATTGAGGAGAACCTCCATTGGGGTCTCATATTGATAATCTCTGTGGAGAATTAGCTCGAGTGTGTTTCGCTCTTATTAATCTTAAAAGATCATGTAGCTTAGAAGTACTCAAAATTTTATATTACTCTAACTTTACTCCAAGATGACCTTGGGATTATTCACTGGGTTGTGCGTCAGCAACTATCGAATATTTTTATTAACAGAAAAGGGCTTAAGAATTATTTTAGTCTTACATGGCTCAATCTGCAAAGAGATATTTCAGTCTTATAAGATGTGTAACCTTTTATGATGCTACATTCTGATGTAGTTTGTTCCGTGCATAAGTATAAACAGGAATTTTGTGCTGATAGACCACGGATTTGATTACAGTTTGAGAAATATGGATTATCTGTTACCACCACGAGACAAAACTGCTCGTTTTCAAAAAAATTTAAGCTTCTTAGCATGCAAACTGTATAATGTTTTACCTAACAACTTAAAGTCAATAGTTAGTTATAAATTATTCTGTTGTAATGTAAAAAATATATGTAACTTAACTTAAGTTGTATTCTCTAGAATGTTTCGTTATGCAAATGCTCTTAGTATGCTCACTGCTTTGTTTATTGTCTGTTTTATTCTTATATTATTTTTTTTTTCTTGGACGTTATTTTCTTATGTGCTTTTGTGCCATATCTCAAATAAAGATTATTATTATTGTTATTATTATTATTATTATTATTATTAACTGCGTTAACATGCTGAGAAAGTGTAGTAACCATCTTAAATCTTTTTGTTATGTCTGTGGTGAACTGACTTTCAAAAAAACAAAGACAAAATTTAACTAAACTAGTCTTGGAGAGCTATCATCACCGGTATTTTGGTTTCCCAGCGGCCCATCAAGACAAATCCTGAACCCCCTTATATTTGTTGCATGATGGTAAAGGATCCCTCCTATGCCGTTGCAGTATCCATATTTGACCGAACCAAGACTACATTTCGACTCCTATTTTGTCTTACTGACGTATATGGTATAAATCTCAAGAAAAACACACAGTCATTTGCTCTAATTTACCTTAAATCAAGAGACCAGTCCCTTATAGTGAAAATTTGCCTATGTCAGTTCAGCATCTGCGTCCTATGAGATTAACGATACACAATGATTCTGAGTTTGAAGAAAATTTAACTAAGCCACACTTGATAACTCAAGGGGACCTAAAGGATTTGGTCCGCGATTTAAATTTGTCAAAAACGCATCAGTCAGAACTATTAGGATCTCGGTTAAAAGGATGCAATTTGCTACATCATGAAATTAAAATCAGCTATTCTCGAAATGGTGATCAGTATAGATCAATATAGATCACACTTTTCTCAAGATGGGGACTTGGTTTATTGTAACGATATAAATGGTATTATGAAGATTTTGCAAATGGATTTTGATCCTTCCTAGTGGCGTTTATTCATTGACTCTTCTGAAATAACTCTAAAAGCAGTATTACTCACTTCCTTCTGTACCTCTGGCCCATGCTGCTAATGTGAAAGAAGCTTATGAAAACATTAAGTTATTACTTGAAAATCTTGACTTCAAAATCTGTGCCAATTGAAAAGCTGTTGCCGTATTACTCTAACTTTAGCTAGGTTACACTAAATTCTGCTCCTTTTTTTATGTGAATGAGACAGTTGAGACAGAACAAACTATAATATAGCCTGCGCGTGCATCTTTAACTCCTACACAAAAAATGTGAAGTATTTACCCCTTGTAGAACCACCATTGCATATCAAATTAGGCCTGATCAAAAATTTTGTAAAGGCAATGGATCGCAATGGAAGTGGATTTTTGTATCTAAGAGAAAGAAATCTCCAAAATAAGTGATGCAAAGGTAAAACAGGATATTTTCGTAGGACCTCAAATCAAGGAGTTAATAAAAGATATTTGGTATTTGAAGAAATTGAGCGATTTAGAAAAACCAGCATGGAAATCTTTTAAGAATGTTGTTGCAAATTTTTTGGGTAACCATAAAAGTGAGAGTTATAGAGCACCACATGCAATATAGAGAACCCTCCGTATTTTTGATTTTTTCTTGTTGTAAATATAGCATTTACACCAGTGTTAAATCGCACCTACAATCCTAATTTAACCCTTAGCTCATGCCATCACACAGGTCGTGTTACAAATGACTACAGATTCATTACTTCAATTCCGTGCGCCCGATAAATCCGATAGATCGCGCTGTCAAAATTGCGCAGACGTCATTCATCTTAATTCGTCTCCGGGAATCGAATTAAAGGCTACCAGCTTCTGCAGACGACTTAACGGCTCTATAACGTTGCTAACGATCTACAGCAAATGTCACCGAGCTGCAGAACTAATGGAATAAGTAATGAGAATGTCTGACTTGTAAGTCTTTCGGCGAAATCTAGATTGCCATGGAATTGTTTGTTTGTGTGTGTACGCCAGTAGAACTATTTTGTGCATCTGACGTTTGCATATCTTTCGATTATAATATCGTTTGTGTATAGTGTTGACGTTATCTAGTTGTTGCCACTGTAGATGGCGGTCACGTGCAGGTGGATTAACTGTGGAATTAATAACGTATCTGCAAGTGATGGGTTGTTTGTATATAATGGGGAATGGGATTTGCATTGATGTTATGAAATTGCTCGGATTCTAGATAGGAACTTCTCTAAATGCAATTCCTTTTACTTATAATTTTGAAAATGCTGTATTATATGATTTTATACATACCATGTGATTCAAAATGATTGTTCTATGAAAAAAACTGTTTTCCGGAAAAATTTATCTATACTTATTACCAATTTAATGAGCGAAGTTAGCTACATACAAATTTCATACATTAAATGAATTTTCTTGACATTTAGCGACATTGGCGTGCGTGTTGTAGTATCTTTCGATTATTTATCTTATAATTTTTTTTCAAATCGTTTATATTTACATCTAATATCACCAACAATAGTATTTCTGAATACTGTAAGAAAATAAGGGAATTTATCTGTGGTAATAGCTCAACAAACAGGTAAAAAATCAATATTAACATTAAGTGAAATAGTTTATTACATTTTATAATTTTATAGGCTTATCATACACTTCAGCGCAATGAGCTGTCAAAAGAAAGAGAAACATGTTCATTCCTATAAAATTTCTACGGTACAAGAATTATTACCAGTAGATCACGATAGGCGATTGGAATATTGTCATTGGTTTAATAACAATTTAAGGGACGATGACTTGCTAAACAAATCGTTTTTCTCGGATGAAGCCTGGTTTTATCTAACAGACTATATCAATTTTAAAACTATTGTATCTGGTCTGCAGAAAATCCACACGAATTTCGAGGAAACGCAATTGCATCCCGTAAAAGTTGGAGTTTGGTTAGCTATCTCCAGGCAACGAATAATAGGCCAATTTTTCTCGAGAAACTATAACAACCCAACGTTACCAACAGATGTTGGAATTGTTTATTGTAGAGTTACAAGAAAATGAGCTTGAAGCAGTTGTTTTTCAGCACATAATGCTCCAGCACATACTGCTCGACAAACCTGCCAATATCTTCAGCAGTTTTTTGCTGACAGGTTCGTTAGAGCACAAAGATGGCCACCAAGATCGCCTGATCTAACCCCATTAGATTACTTCATGTTCGGCTATCTAAAAAATAGGATCTATAGAAACTGCATGCATACCATAGAAGAATTGAGAGATGCAGTTTTGTCACTTAATAATTATACTAATTGTATGTTATAATTTAAAGTAATAAATAAATTTAGTAAACATCAGTTAGTACTGAATTGTTAAAATCATAATTTAGTAAAGTTAAATTAATTACATTTCATTTTTACAAGCAGAAACACCAATCCATAGTCGTTTATATAATGCGAGTTCAAATATAGGTTACGTTTTCCTTATTTATAACAGATCCGTTTACTTTCTTATGTTCCAACACTGACTTAGTTCAAGCCTTCATTACAAACACTCGGCATATACCTACACCCTGTTACTATCTATAGGAACGGAATTGACAATCTTTTTGAATCTCTGTGTACATCATATAAAACAGCTCAAACTAATTTACTGTCAAGAATAACTATATTTAAAGCAAGATGGTGGCATATAATAAGAATGTTAACTTTTTATCTTGACTAATACAGAAATGTTTAATTATTGTACGTTCGTCTACGAGTGTTAAGCGCAACAAAATGCCTAGAATTAAATTTTATTTCTTATTGATGTTGAACAGTGAAGAATTATAGACGATTCAACTGCTTTACAATTGCTATATTTGACACCTCTATTTATAATAAATAAACTAACTTGTTTTTTAAATTTATATACATGACAACAACACAAACACTTGATTCTACATTATCCGTTTTGTTGGAAAACATACTTTCATTAATGTATTTCAACGCCTAGAGTTCGAATTGCTATGCTTATTACTACTTATAATAACAATTTAATCAATATCAACCCTTTCAGTCGCACGCTATGCTCGTCATATTTCCCAGCGTCTCGTGAGATTTGCTGGAAGAAAATTCGAAAGTGGCTAAATGACTTCACATAGTGCACATTTTCCTCCGCTTCGTGCATGTAATATTGAACCTTCGTCTCGGGTTATTGTGTGTGAAATTGCATAAGTTCAAAAGGGCAAAAGCCCGGGACGATGTAAGATATAGCGTGGACGGATAGAATGGAAGAGAGGTTAATCTGCAGAGCTAATTTTTTTTTTGTACAGGATTGAAAAGAAACAAGGAAATGTTTATCTTATCTTTTATATACATACCTCTCACAAAGGTATCGAGTTAGCCCAGTTGACTTTGTAATTCGATGCTTCACGTTGAAAATAAATACATAATAAAAGTTATTCAATTTATTGCGATAGACACACCTCTAAGTTAACGTCTCTTCACGATTTGCTTTACCCAAAACCAAATCATACGCACCTCCAGCTAACACGACTGCTAGGGTTTAAGGCCCTCGGTGTGTCATTAAAATTAATAGCTCGCTATGTTCTCTGATATCGATTTCACCAGCCCCCACCTTTGCTCATTCTGCAGTTCAACCTTTTTACTCGAATTCCGTAAGAGTGGGACTATTTCTAGGTACAGTGGGCTTCTTTTATAATGTCTCCTCCTCTCCTTACGACCTACTACACGCTCTAAGCCGTGCGCTTCGGCTATTTTCGGATTCGTAGGTGGCAGATATGAATATTACATTATACCGGGTGTCCAGCCTAAGATGCAACGGTCCATAGCCGATTTATTATTGTTTTTTTTGGAAAAATGTTTCAAATAAATGTTGCCTCGAATCATATTCTACACATTTTAAAATTAGTTTCAGTAATGGCGGATTTCCGGTTGTACCGGAAGTAGATACTAACTTTATTATTTTAAATGGAACACCCTGTATATTATTATATTTTTGGATTCCTTGTTAAATTTAAATAACAATACGTTAGGCATACATTGGGGCTAAATTGTACCGTTTCCGAATTACATGACGTTTTTCGGAAAAAATGACATTTGGAATGTCTGCGGTGTCTAATCATCCTATAAATCAGAAATATAATACTGTGATTGCTATGAAAAACAGAATTACACAAATTAGCGACACAGATTTCTTAACGACAATTTAAAGAAGTTATTTAAAATTTTTTCCAATAACGGCTACCCTAAAAATGTTCTTTCCAAATTAATTTACTCTCCAAATTCCTTACATGATTATATAAATACTAATACAACTACCACTTTTAAATATTATAAATTACTTTTGTAGAAGGTTAACTAATAAAGTATTAAACATTTTTAAGATTTTAAAATAATCAAAATTGCGAAGTATAATATAAACCATAAGAACAATTTTACAAAAACTAAAGACAGATACCAATTCTGGACCAAAGTGATTTGGTATATAATATTCCTTGTCGTGATTGTCAAGGTTGTATATTTTATTATTGGTCCAAACTTCTCAAATGCTAAAGAATAGAATAACCCAACATAAAAGTGATAGTCGTATAGGTAAACGTTCATGTGCCTTGTCTTTACATTTTCAAAATTTAGACCACAATTTTAATTATGATAATACTAAAATTCTTGTTGTTGAAAATAGTTACAAAAAGCGGTTATTTCTAGAAATGGTTCATATTAACAGTAATCAAAATTCAATTAATTTCAAAACAGACACAAATCAACTTAACCATATTTATTGTAACATTTTACAAAATACATAGTAACATTACCTTGTTTACAAAAATGTTTTTTGACTTTTAAAAAAATTCTAAATTTAAAATACGTATAATTTGATTATTATATTTGAACTTTGTAAGTATTACTTTAAATATTTCATTACTATTGGTTCATATTCTTTTTAATATTGTAGATGTCCTCCTGATGAAGTCATAAATATATGACGAAATATTGAGGTGATTTAGCAGTTTTATTTTAAAGACCGTATTACCCATATAGCTTGGTTTATTCTTTGGAAATATCTCCGGAAATACGAGAGTTAGAAAGATGCGGTTTTCAGTTTTCGCTTAATCATGAAACAGCACACGTCTTTTATTTTAAAATTGTTGCGTTTATATTACAAAATTATTAAATAGGGTTCTGTAATTTTCTAACTCTAAAATCATGGTTATGCAATTCAATTACCTAAAGATATACAGGGTGTTCAATTTAAAAAAAATAACTTTTGCAAATAATTCGTATAATAATAAATTTCAAAAAGAAGCAAGCATGCCAGTGTATTCCTCATAAAAAACAACATAAAATATATCTGAACATATTTCCTCTATATATTATGGTATCGGACTTATAACGATTAAAAGAAAATGGCTGATTTTGCCAAACGCCTGGTATATCGAGAACTAAACAAGTTAGCTTCAATCTGTTTGGATCACCAAGCCAAACTCAAAAAAAGAGATCGTAACCTTCTGCTTACTTTTCTTATATCTATTACCGTTTGGTCTATACCCTATAAAAACATCGAAATTTGCCAACCCTGTACATTTGTAAAAAGTTATAACCAATGTTCTTGCGGAATAAGCACTTTTCTTTCTTTGGCTTCTGCACACTAAAGGAAATTAGTTGGTAGCGCTGATGGGAACAGAATTACATATATATAATACTACTATATTGCGAGTATGTGCTCAAAAATTCCGAAATCAAAGGGAGATAGCTATATCGGATATGCCAATACGTTCTGGCTGCATTATGCGCATGCGCGAACCTTAAATAACCATGCATCTTTCTCGCACATGTTGGTCAGTTGTTTACATTTCACATGTGTTTCTCGTTGACAACTGTGCGTATGTTAAGGCTTGATCATTGTTTATTGGTGATATTGTGGTTATATACATTGCTGTCGATTATTTTATATAATTTTAACTGTCATGAATTAGAATTGAAGTCTGTATAAATATTTAGTTTTTGGAATATAAGATGGTAAGATAATGCTATTTGTGTGGCCGTCAACAAACAAAGGAAAACATAAGGCTCTATGCATAGTAAAGCAAATAGTTATAAAATGAATATATTGTAGTAACAATAAACTTACATTTTCTTCAGATTTCCTAAAGACGACAAATGGGATTGTGGATTGTCAAATGAAGATGATGTAACAACTTTATTGATTTGTTCGGCTCATTTTCTTTCGGAGGATTTTATAGAACCAAATGCAAGAATACTTGGGCGAAAAAGTCTCTATCTAAAATCACAGCATACCATCAATTCTACAGTAACAGATAAAAGTACATCTACATCGAGAACTGATGTACATATAGTTAAAGAAACAGGTAAAATATTCTTTTTAATATATCCATTCTATTTCGATATATTGAATGTATATTTTTCTTTGTAGTGGCTATCAATCATGACCAGATTTTAGTAGTAGATGATAGAAGTACCCAGTTTCCTACTGTAGAAACAATGGATATGAATTATGCAGGTAATACTGAATTTCTTGAAACTTGAAACATACAACTGACTACCACAAGTCGTACACTACTTCATGTGAACCTGCATGAATACGCCGCCACCTTTCTCTCATCATCCCGTGATAGCAAAAGATAGCGATGGTTACACGGATATTCACACCTTGGGAAGATGTTCTATAAAAGCATTTATATGGAATAGAATTCTCTTAGTTTTAATACCCCTGAACTGAATTTACATATTTTGAGTCGAGGGATTTTTCATGATCATTGCATGCAATTATGAAAATTAATTATTGAATGCTACGTGTCTATTCGATTGTAACACGAGGGAAAAATATCATCAAAGGATGAGAACATACATCGGAAATATAACAAATTGGTTCTTTTCCAAAATCAATAAATGGAAAAGTGGTTTTTAATTCACCTTTCCCAACTACTTTGCTAGCTTTTAAAAAGAATCCTTTTTTTTCTCAGTGTAACTAATACCTATTGTGTTTTGTAAACAATGTAAATCGATTGAATTTGCTATGGTATAGTTTGAAATAAATATTCTCATATGAACATCAATGTATTATTATTTACCAGTATTTATTACGAATTCATCTATCCACTTTTGTATATTTACAGAATTAGTATATATAGCCCATCACTACCAAATTGCTTCGTTCGCTCATGCGCAAAACAATCGTGGAACCAAGTCAGACAAAGAAACTCATTTTCCATCTCCCTTCATCGGCGAAAATTTTTATCATTGGTTTTATACGAGACACGCAATATAGTAGTATTATATACATGCAGCATTATGTAGATTTTCTTTTCGTTTAATTTAAATCTATTGACTTGAAAAGCAAAAAATTGAAGCTGGAAAGTATTTATTTCGAATCAAAGCTTCGTTTTAAAAAAAATGTTATTTAATATTGTTACTGCTGACTTTTCCCCATTACATGTCATGGATGTGTGTGTTTTTTTTTTCATTATATGTTTCCTATTTGAAATAAATCTAGTTACGCATGCGAACATCAAAGCACTAAACGAATTTTCAAATAAAATCCGCCAACATATAGTTGGGACGACATGGTATTAAACTGCGTCCTGATCGAAATGAAAACATTTCTGTCAGATTGGAGGCTCAATCCAAAGTTTCCCTTTGCGTCTATTGGTCGTCCCGCCGTACTTCATACAGGACGTGATATTGGGACACAATATTCGTTGGACAACGGGTGTGCGGATGCCCTACATAACTTCAGGGATCGAATAGGCGCGCTGAAAAGTTCCGCCGAATGTGGAAGCGCGCGATGCTACGATACGTCTACGGGCATGAAATTCGACGGTTTATGAAAAGTTTGTCGGCCGTACGAATTGTTTTTCAGAGAGAGAGGGAGGGGATAAGCGGATATCGTTGTGTACAATGTATTAAATTAAAGTTGCGTATCGTTCGGAGTTGAAAAACCGCAGTCGATGTGCTCACTCGACGGTGTTTATATAGTAAACAAAAAAATAAGAATAAATAAACAAATCGCTGTGACCGAGTTTTAAACTCGTGAATATTTAACGAAGCGGTCCTAGAGTCGAACCTTGTGGTACACCACATCGATACGAATGATTCTTGAAACGACAAATTGTTTTTAAACGTATATCTTTGTTCTAAACCAATATTATTTCTATAAAAAATTCGTATTATTTCTAACGAACATATTTTTTTTTTTAAGTTAAGTATACCCGAGAAAAATATTTGGATTAATTTAACACAAAATTTAATGCTGCGTTGTCAGTTTGTAGCAGTGTAACCATTGCCATCACTATAGTGGTAAAATCTGCCACTATTCAACAGCTGCTTTTTCTAGACGCCACTATTTCAGTTATACCGGGTGTAATAAAACAAATTATCAATGTTAACTAACAGGAAATACCAATAAACTTCGGTCTCAGAAATTCTTTAATCTTCAAAAACACAATGTACATTTCGTTAGCTAAGCTAACATCTTCCGGTGTACATACAAGTGTATTGTCAAATACTAAATGCGTAAATATAGTAAGTATAGCCTAGGCTTCAAAAATTAATTATCAGGACTACTATATTCAATAAATTCTAAATATATGTAATTAAGGGGTGTTAAATCAGTATTGAGTAAGCTATTAATATGTTGTTTCATAGAAATAGCTTCCCACATATTAAGATTCTTACAATTTGAAGACTTAATTAATTCTAAATCATCAATTGAAAAAGTATGTCCTGTATTAACAAAATGATAGGCCAAAGCGGATTTATCGGCATTGTGATTCTTAATATGATATAAATGCTCTTTAAATCTAATCTCCGCATTCCTCTTTGTTTGGCCTATATATACTTTATTACAAACACCGCATTTGATTTTATAAATCCCAGAACATTACCAGTTATCAGTATATCTCACAGTGCTCGATTTACCTTCTATTTAAATTATCAATGTATTGGTAACTGGCGAGTAGGCAACCAGATATACCTCCATCCAAACCAGTTATGTATTATTTTGTTTTGATTGAATTGACGTATGACATATTACCGTTATTTAGTATTTTTTATTATTTATTTCATCATTAAATATGGTATTTCAAACCCATAGTAAACGTTGTTAGTCAAATAATTAAAATAATTGACTTTTCAGTAACTACAAAAAATTATATACGTATTAAACCAGTTTATTCTCCTTAAATGTAATTGAATGGTTGAAGCAGCCAACAAGCTTTAGCACAGTGACTATCCGTCGCTAGCAGTCACTAGTAGAAGCTTCAAGGGGGGAGGGGGGGGATTAGGCATTCAGGATCCAGGAACATCACGGAACATGCTAATCTCGTTCCAGATTGGTAGAGATTCTTTCAATGTTTTTAAAAGTGTAGGTACCCACTAGACATTCACAAGCTGGGCTCGTATTGCGGTCTCATTGCAAACTTTCTGGAGAATCTCGGCAGAACGCGATGCGACTAAGCCCAGTCCGCGAACGTCTAGTGCGTATGGATCCGTCGATCTCATACTGTGCTTTGTGAAAGAATTCACCATAAAGCTAAGTAACAGCAGCGAGTGGGATCATAACATCATCTTGAACTTGAATAGAAATGCCATCAAATGGTAACTGATGGCTCCAAAACGGCAGGAGGAACTGGAATAGGAATATATGGGCCTAGAACTACTTATTTCGAAAGCTTGGGAAAATACCCAAGTATATTTCAGGCGGAAATACACGCTATTGGAAGATGTGTTCAGTTCATTATGGATAGGAACTATCGGAAGCAGGAGATTATCATCATGTCTGATAGTCAAGCAGCCATCAAGGCGCTGAACTCATATGAAATCAGCTCCAAGATGGTCTGGGAATGTCTAGGGAAAGTAAATGAGCTAGGCAAAAGAAATAAAGTAACCCTCCTGTGGCATCCGGGTCACACAGGAGTGGAAGGAAACGAAATAACGGATAACTCCAAAAAAAGGGGCTGGAATGCCTTTCGTAGGGCCTGAACCCTTTTGCAGGTTAAGTAGCAGTACAATACTGAAGAAACTAAAAATGGAAATGGAGCAGAGAAAATCCAGTTACTGGGAAAATCTCCAGGGAATGAGGCAAAGTAAAATTCTTCTGGGAACTTATAACCAGAAGAGGTTTACAGAATGCATCAACCTGAGTAAGAACAATGTCGCATATTAACAGGAATACTTTCAGGCCATTGTAGACTGAACGGACACCTGAGTAAGCTTGGATTGGAAAAATATCCTGAATGCAGATTTTGTGGGGAACAGGATGAAACATCCATCCACCTCCTCTCAAACTGCGTAGCACTGTGCAACTCGAGGGCATTGTACCTGGGAGCATGTGAAATCGAAGAGGGAGACTTACCTAGACTGGGGCCCTCTGATATCCTACACTTTCTAAAAGGAATAGGCTTGGAAGGCCAGCTGTAAAGCAGCAAGAATAGGCGACACAATAGATCTTTTAGGTCGCAGTGTAACACCACCCTTCTATTACATACATACATACATACCGTGCTAACGTGATGAATCGTTTAAAATCGCGGCAAATCGGCTACATTCGTGGACTTATGGACCGTGAACGGCTAATGCGTTCCCTCCTTAATAACAGGACATGGAAAATGTACGAATGTTCTGCATACAACCAAAAAGCTATGTTATTTTTATAAGTTTGAAATTATTTATGAACGAGATATATGCACAAATTGGATGACTTCTGAGGAGTACATGGCAGAAGTTTTAGTCAACCTAATTGAAATAGCTAATCGTGACAAGCAATATATTACTAGGAGACTTCGTATTAACTATTTAACAATTGCAATGTTGAGGAATTTGTCAAGAGATTTAAATCGTCAAAGTGGTTACTAAAAAAATTGAAAATAAATTGCAGTGTATAGAAGTAAACAGAGAAAGCCTGTCTTTCACATGCTGAACAGTATTAACGTCTACCTACCATGTTCTTATACCAATTCATTACTATTAAAATTATCTTGCTACTTTAAATTCATTGTTTCTATAATTTGTTAATCGCAATCTTATCTTACAGCACTGGATTATACGCTACTTCCAATATGTCTGTCATCACCCTTCTATTAGCACTAATACAAAAAAATATATACATTTTTTTTAATGTAATATGTACCATCATTTTATCTGGCATCTTTAAATTATTGTGTATCATCTATTCCCTTCTACATAAGCAATAAATGTAAAATATCTTTTATAATACTCCTATCAACCTCAACGTTATAACCATGGATCAGCAATGGAAAAAAATAGATCTTAATAATGAAGTAAAATAACACTGCTTTGATGATTGTCAAACCTACTTGTCATTTTCATAGCTACTGCAAGAAATGTACTAAAATTTTCATAGCCGAGTAAATAATGGTTGATATCTTGAAAACGAGTAGGAATAGGTATATGTATCCTTTATACTTATCGACGGAGAATTTATTTCTACATTGTATGGTATAATTAGAAATATAATGCATTAGTATAGCTGCAATAGATCGCGAGAAAAAGATAGTGGACGAGTGGTCTGAAACAGCCTGTATATATACTGGAAGTTATCTTTCATGTTTTGCATAATTCTGTTCCTTCTATTTTGAATGGAAGGGCACACTCACTACTCTAATTTAAATAATAAATTCTAGTCTTACGCCATAACCTTCCATGTTAATCAGTTCTTCGAGCTCTGGCATCAGAAAATGAACCATATTTCTTAGTTCCAGAATACCGTTAACCGTCCAGAGTGTTTATGTCTGAGGAATAATTTTAACGCGCGCCATTTATTTCGCAAAATTCCCCTAGACCTCTTGGAAAACGGATGAGAATACCGTTTCTAATGTAAAACGACGAGAAAGATTTACTAGTGACAGTTACTGAAGGAATTATGAGCCGATCCTAAGAGATGAAATGCTAGCTCGATCGAGAAGGGCAATTCTCAGTTCGAAATGATGGATTTGCGAATTATCGTCGAAGCAATATGGAGTACGTTAATGATTCACCAAAAATCAATGGCCTTAGTGAAATGTTAAGTGTGTAAAAAAAATGCAATATTCAGTTGATCCTATACTATGTAATCTAAAAAATGTGTTAAGTTAATAGAAAACTGCAGTGCCTGTAGAATGTAACGATTTACAACAAAAACAGATCGCAGAAGGAACAAAATATTTTAAATAATATTTATTTTTTGCGCGATTGCCACTACCTTTCTCATGGCTGTGGTCATGGTGCGAAAACATCATATACGCTGTAAAATGCTTGCGCAAATGTCTCTTTTGGATAATGATTGTAGAGCCTACCCTCAACGCAATTGTAATTAGTGCAGTGCAGTGATCACGACAGAAGTAAGAGTGAAACATAATAAATAAGTCTCACTGCTACTTTATTGTATATGTCAACGATAATATAAATATAATTGTGAATACGATAATATTACAAAGTTTAAAAATAGACAAAAAAATTAAGAAAGTGTCAAGCAATTCTAAAAAAAGGGACAAAAGGAAAAATGAAGAAAAAAAAAATTAAAAAAAAAATGAAAACAAGAAATAGAAACAGAGAAAGAGAACATGGAGGGTGGATCAGCGAAAAGGGAATTAGAAAGCAAGATAAAGGGAAATGGAAAAAATAGGAATGAGGAAAGGGAAACAGAAAGCAAGCAGTGAAAAAAAGGGAAAAGGATAGGAATAGAGAATGGAAAGGAATAGGTAAGAATAGAAAAAGAATAAAGAATGAAATAGACAAGAACGGAGAAAATTGAAAAACATCAGAAAATTTTTAAAATGTAAAAAATATGAAAAAAAATAAAAAGTGAAAAATTAATGTTTAAATGAGAAAGGAATAAAAAAGTAAAAAAATCGAAAAAATGTGAAAAAAACAAAAAAGTAAACAAACGTAAATATTAAAAACTAATAAAGTTAAAAAAAATCAAAAAATAAAAGGGTAGAAAATTTGGAAAAACGTAAAAAATGCAAAAAAAATATAGGGGCAAAAAGTAAAAAAGTCGAAAAAATGTTAGAAACATAAAAATGCAAAAGGGTAAAAAAAATAAAATGAAACTATTAAAGTTAAAAAAATTAAAAAAATGAAAGGGATAAAAAAATTGGAAAAACGTGAAAAATGCAAAAAAAAAATATAAAAACGGAAAATGTAATTTTTAAATAAGAAATGCAAAAAGGGATATAAAAGTTGAAAATTCGAAAAACTGCAAAAATTTTAAAAAATAAATGCAAAAAGTTAAAAAGCTTGATAATGTTATAAACTACTAAAGTTCAAAAAATCAAAAAAGAAAGGGTACAAAATTTGGAAAACATGTAAGAAAGGTAAACATCTAGAAAAAAAATAAATAGAAAAAGAGTTAAAAGAGTGAAATGCAAAAAACAATTGGCAAAGAAGGAAAAAAATATAAAACTAAAAAATGGTTGAAAACTTGGAAAAATTGATTAAAATTTTTATTTTAATTAAAAAAAAGATAGAAAATTAAACAATAAGAAGTATAACGTAGGGGAAAAACAAAAGAAACTCCTGACCAGATATTCACATTCTACAACTGGCATTTATTACGTGAGGTTTGGAAAAAAGAAAAAAAAGAAAAATTTTAAAAGGTAAAAAAATGCAATCAAGTTTTAAAAAATTAATAATATACAATTGTAACAAACTGATTTTTTCTGAGATATGGAAAAAGTGATAAAAAAATAATGAAAATATTTTTTAACAATTGCAAAAAGATAAAAAAAAAATGAAAAAAACGTCAAAACGGTTCCAAACAGTAGAAAAGAAAAAAAACATTTTTCAAAAATTATACAAAATGCAAAGAAGGTGAAAAAATTGGAAAAATTTGCAAAATAAAAAAAGCAATATAAAAAGAAAATTGAAAAATAGTGTAAAAAATAAAAAAAATAAGAAGAGGCAAAAAAAGAAACTATCTGAAGCGTATGCATATCACAATTTTATATCTGTGAAACACCTTAAAAAAACAGCACTCTTTAACGTAGTTCTAGGAACATCATTTAGTGATAGAACATTATTAATGCCAACATTCTTGATAAATGCCTTTTTTTCTGAAGAGGTTTGGTTCCTTTTTTCTGGTTATTTAAATAAACAAAATATGAGATTGATGGCAGCAAAACCTACTAATTCGTAGAATTTATCAAAGCGCAAAAAATAGCGTCGATAGAATTCCAAGAAGGAAATATGAACTATATTTCTAACAAAAAAAAAAAGATTACACCCTTCTAATCCTCTTTCTTAGACATTACGGAAATTGCATAAATGTAATAAGCACGAACTATTTCTCGAAAAGTTTTCAGCTCCACAATAGAGGGCGCTTCCCGATTGCTTAACAGGTAGGGTTCCGCTCACACCTATACATTTATAAGGAGAAGTAGAAAGGAAAGGAGGAGAAATGACGTTTTCCCACTACGCCGATCTAAATGTATATAAATGTTTAAGCCGGATATAAATTACGCAGAAAATTACTTAGGAGGCTACACGTGTATAAATTCCTGTCTCCCCTCTCTCTACCTTCCGGGCAGAGTTCTGTTCGAAAACCGCCTTCATCCGGTAACGCGGAAGAACCAGCAGCGTCTTAGATGGACCTACTAGGGAGATTCAATGAATATCTGAGTGGGTTCTGCGAATTGTGTGCGGTTTAGGTCGGCACTGGGTCAAGGATAGTCATCGTTGAAAGCCTTATAAAGTTGTATTCTCATAGAGAAGGGTCATGGATGACGTAGTATGTTTTGGGAAGGTTATTTTGTGAATTAAGTGGAATGTTGATTGATATGATGACAAAGTGTTACGTCGAAAAAAAAAAACATGATAGTGTGATGGCTAATATTTGTTTTATTCGGATATTTACGTAACAGGGGGAGGGTGCACTCTTTTTTCGACTAGGGCTCACGTAGTACAATCGGTAATGAGAGAGCGATTATAAGAGTTATGGGTTATTTGGTAGCGTGTAAAAAAAAAACGTTTAAGAAAACTGGTATGATCAGATGTAGGTGGATTTTACTTTAAGTGGGAGGTGGACTAGAAAATTTATCGGTAACGTTACATGTTTTAGAAAAATGAGGGTTAACGTGTCGTATCAGGCGGTAGAATTAATAACGGGTCACGATAACTTTAAATTACATTTATGTAGGATTGGGAGGGTTAATGATTCGCATTGTGAATGTGGTGGAGTAGAATCCAGCGGGGTATGGTTTTATTTGAAAGCCAAATTATCGTAACTCCACACTTTGAGAAATGAGGTTAATATATGTCCAGGCGGTAGAATTAATACGGCACTAATTTTAAATCATATTTATGTAGAACGGGAGGTATGATCCATTATGAATGTGGTGGAGAATACAGGGGTATGTTAGTTAGTCCAAAGTATCGTAACATACATTTAAGGAAATAGGGTTAAATGTGTCGTATCAGGCGATGGAATTAATAGCGGGTTACGATAACTTTGAATCACATTTGTGTAGGATTGGGAGGGTTAATGAATTCGCATTGTAGAATGTGGGTGGGATAGTACAGCGAGACCTGTTTGATGAATGCCCACTCCTGATGAGTGGCGGTCTCGCCTATGAAAGTTGAAGTAGAATTTAGAATAATGAGTCTGTAAATCTGGGATTTTATTTGTAATCTGTTAAAGATTAATAGTAGTATGGATTTAATATTAGTAGCTAGTACGTATTTATAAAGAATATTTCATGTCTCAGTTTCTCTGAATAGGTAACTATAGCTATTAGCTAGTGGCTTGTATAATAAATATTTAAATATAAATCTTGAATTTTATTAATATAGGTTAGAATAATGCAGGCTCCTCTCAAAACAAGAAGGATATAAAATTGCTGGCATCATATAAAAGTGGCTACTCCAGATCTGCTTCCAGAAAGTTGTTCAATGTTTTTCCTTACTCTCGCAAATCTGGGATAACTGAATCGCTCAATGTACTACTTTATACTTATAGTTTTTTCGTTCCCTTCACAAGTGCAGAAAAAATAGAAATACTTATTAAACATCTAAAACTTAAACGTCAATTTATATTCCAACTACTTTATATTTTGCAAAAATAGCGTCTTAAAACCAGTTGCAACGTGCGATCTGAGTTTGAATTGTTTTTGGTCTTGATCTGAATAACCGAATTATTTGGATTGATATTTGAAGATCACTGCTACAGCGTCATGAAGATAGCATAGTTTACCCCGTTTAGAGATATCATAACGCGGCTTAACCATACATCGCTAGAGGCTTGAAAAATTACTAAAGTGTGAATAAATTCTATAAAACTTTTGTTTGTCTTTATTACGGTCATGTCTAGACAGAATTATTGTACGTTTCTATTTAAAACGTTTCGGTTCTAGAAAACCACAGCGATAATTTAAATTCATTTATCTATTAACCACAATTACGTAGTTTAAAATCATATTAAAAATGCTTATTAATGTAAATCACTTAACACTAAGTCTTTATTTATGTAAAAACGATTTATTTGCACCATATTTATATTACACTACTAATTCACTTTCGCGATCCGCACACAACCCGACGCGTTATTTATAGCTGGCGCGAACTTCCAGATTTTCGAACCCTTCAGAACGTCCGTCAGATTCCTTCCAAAAATTCTCGATCTTCGACCCGTACTGCCCTCTGTCATTCCGCGGAGTTTCGTTCTCCGCTCTGCTAGCGCCATCTAGGGACGCCTCATCAGAATCCCAGTTCATAAAGTTGGGCTCGTTGAATATTTAGTATTCTATGGAGTACACATCGAAAGCTTGTTCT
>RXPK01003642.1:0-83515 GCA_004143645.1 Protaetia brevitarsis | reverse complement strand
GTGTGTAGTTAAACCCAAGCAAATATTTTACTTTTATTTGATACACGCTTGTATAAAAAGCAGAATAAAAAAAGTTTAAGAAGATAAGATAATCACAATAGGTAATATGAAAAACATATTGTATTAGTTACGACACATGCGACGACAACACAACGAAACAATCTCATTCTAGAATCATAATACCTTACAATCGCAGCAAATCGAATTCTTAAATCGATCGCGCGTCGCCGGCACACGTACGGGTATAAAGAATTCCGCGCTAAAAGCGAAGGAAAGCGGCCGCGAATTCCGTCTGACCCAATAATAAAAATCCAATAGCACACCGGCCACCGTTCGCGACTCCGACGTTATCTAAACAATCGAATCTCGACCAGCGCAACCTACCGTCGAAATAACAAGGACGCTGACACTTTTCGTCGCGGTTAACCGGAGCCGCGAGAGTCCGCGCGCTCTCAAACCGACCGGCTCCGTTCATCGGATGGTTTGCGTCACTAGCGCCCGTAGTAATAACGGCAGCGACCGCGTTTTCGATTGCCGCGGGCGCTAGACGAAACGCCTTATCTGTTCCCGTCGACTGACGCACATGTTATACGCTCACGTGTGTAAATTAATTTTTCTCCCGTTGGCGTTGGTTAGTTTAGCGAGGGTACATGATGGTGTTAGATTATGTTAATACCAATATACCTAATTCAGATTCGTGGTGAAATAGTTCCCTATTTGTATTATTTTGTGTGTACTTTTGTATACTTTTTGTCGTGGAAATAAAAATAAATTGCTATGAGTAGAGACCGGATTATATGCAAAGTGCATATATTTTATTTTTTGCATATTTTTAATTATAGTCTATATGTAAACGTATTACACTAATTGAAGTTAATTAGTGATTGCATATATTGCATATTTAAGCATTTCTATGCATATTTTTACAAAAGTTGCATATATTGCATATTTAAGCTTTTCCTTATCATTTCTATTAGTAAAAATTCCTAGTAATTCCTAATGTAGATCGACCACCGACAATTTTCAGAACGATAAATCTTTTACATTGGTTTCTCTAATATTTTTTTCCAAGAACTGCACGTGTTTAATTTCGCCTAGCAGAAGGGATGTGGTAAATACGTTTTATTATTATTAATTCCCAAATAACCTATTCATTCATTGAATATCTTTGAGCGAAACAGCATGTAATTGTGTTACGCTTTTAAATACTGTGCGTACATACAATGAGTATAGCGAACAAAATTTCTTTATGGATTAAGCCATATCCTGAACTGGTAAGTTTAATTTTACTAAAAGCTTTACAATTGTTTTTAAATTCTTTAACTTTTGATATAAAATGACAATTGTTGTTGTAGGTGTCTTCTGAGAGAAAATACCTGATTGATCAACACGCTAAATTCCATCACATATTGGAAAATGTGAAAAAACTAAAGCGATCCGCATGTGTGCAGCAATCTATACGTCAATGTGTAGCATCAACTTCACGAAACTCAGAACAAGAAGAATGTAATACGGATCTGTGTAAAGCATTAATTTCGTCTAACATACCATTAGCAAGATTAAACAATGTTAATTTGAAATCATTTCTGCAGAAATATTGCTAACATAATATACCTGACGAAAGTACCTTACGAAAAAATTATGTCACATCTTGTTACCAGCAAACAATAGCAGAAAGTCAACAATTGGTAGGGAATAATTTTATTTATATCATGGTAGATGAAAGTACGGATAAGTGTGGCCGTTATATTGCCCATTTGTTAATAGGAAGTCTTCATGAAGATATTGTAGGTAAATCATATTTAATTTATTGTAAAGAACTTCAAAAAACAAATAATGTGACAATTGCCCAATTCGTTCAAGAAGGTTTATCAAATTTCTTTTTACCTGGAAGTATACCTTGTGAAAAAATGTTGCTAATGTTGTCCGACGCTGCACCATACATGATAGAAGCCGCGCAAAATTTAAAATTTTTTTATAGTAACATTATTCATACCACTCGTTTAGCTCATGGGTTCAATCGTGTAGCCGAAGACATTAGGAATCAATTCCATTTGATTAATGATTTATAATTAGCAATGTCAAAAAAGTATTTTTAAAAGCACCTTTACGAATCCAATTTTATAAGGAGCGACTTCCCGGTGTTAAGTTGCCTCCTGAACCTATTATTACGAGATGGGGTACATGGTTAGAGGCTGCAATTTTTTTCGCCAATAAATTTGAAGGAATAAACAATGTAATTTTTGAAATCACTGCTGACTGCATTGCTATATACGATAAATTTAAAAAAGTGATAAATAAAAATGCGGGGTATTTGAAATTGAAGAAAGTTAAAAAAAATTTGGAAGGTGAAACAGTAAACGATTTCGACTTTAATTTTTGTTTAGAATGTATTGCAAAGTTAAAAAATGCACATCTGTGGATGTAGAATGAAGTTTTTCTATTTCGAAACATATGTATTCTGATAGAAGACAAAACTTTCTTTTACACAATTTTGAAAAACATTTAATTATAAACTGTTTTAGAAATATGTTGTGAAAAAATTTTGTGCAATAAAGTTAATGTTTAAATTTCTGCTCTTAAAAAAATTGCATATTGCCGCAATTTTTTTGCATATATGCCCCAGAGTTATGCATATTTTCTCAAAAATCGATGCATATATATGCGCATATATCCCAGTTTTTCTTTGCATATAATCCGGTCTCTAGCTATGAGTAATTGATATATGCGTATTAAGTATAGTATACAGATTCCTGAATGATGCGTATGTTCGACGACACTATTTTTATGTATGATATATGATACAGTACGAACTAGCGAATTAGAAAAACTAATAAAATTATTTAGGTAATGATGTGCAATAATTATACAGCTGCAATATTAAAATATCTTATTTAAAAGGGGTATGACATACGCGAAAGCAAGTATCCGGGTGTGAACCCACGTTGCACTTTAGGCAGGAGAACTTCGTATGCACAACGTCGTTGTGTTAATTGTTTGTCAATTAAATGATCGCCTTTATCATATCTAATTTCATTCGGCACATATCGGCTGCATGTGAGTTTCGGTTCTAATTGCACTAATACAATTTAAATTATTGGCTTTCAGTTTATCCAACAATGGAATTAAAAAAAATTGTCCAAAAGTAGAATTCGCAGGTAAGTAACTAACGCAGAGCCTTCTGTTACACTAGACTGGCTAAGCTTTTTCCCTCTACTTTATCACCACTTCCACAGTAAGGCCTAAGTTCTGAGCAAATAACCTTCCGCGGTAGTGAGACCAAAATTTGAAACCATAACGTATTGGCTTTCCTTTTATGTATTGCTTCATATGATGTTTTCCAATATATGATTTCATCTATTGAAAATGACCGCCCTAGCGTCTCAGCCAAATTTTGAGATACATGATTTATTTGCTCAATTAGCGGTTATACTTTGTATGTTTTATTATATACTGGGTGAGTTTTTTTATCTTGAGACAACGATCTTTTTTTGATTTGTTATAATGTAGGGAGCTCACTGAATGGTGCCGAACTAGATCCCCCCCCTCAACTCCCTTCCCCCCAGAGTAGGATGGAGGGCAACTTTGAAATCTTAAATGGGAACCCACATTTTGCATTGCAGATTCGGATTCTACGCCATCAAGTATGTAGTTTTTATTTGAAACTTTTTTTTCGATTCGTAAAGCCTAAACAGGCTCTTTCGGTAAGCTTTAGCAAAGACACCACTGTGTTCCAAGTTGAGACTGCTGCAATCTATCACTGTGTCCGAGAGATAGAAAGATGTACGGAGCCAGGTAAAAGCGTCGCTATCTTCTCTGACAGTCAGTCCACACTTAAAGCGATTAGCTCCACGAGCGTGGACTCTAAGCTGATTTGGGACTGTGTAAGCGCCCTAAATGAGGTGGGCACCCAAAGGAAACTAACCCTGGCCTGGGTCCCTAGCCACTCGGGCGTGAGAGAAATGAGGCGGCGGACGAGCTGGCCAGGCGAGGCTCGTCAAGGCCATTCGTTGGAGCCGACCCCTCTTTCGGCACTACCAAATCGCAAATTAAAAAATCCATCAATGAATGGATACATAATCAGTCCAGAGAGTGGTGGCAAAAATCACCGGGACAAAGACAGGCAAAAGAGTTCCTAAAGGAGCAGAGGCCTGAATTCACGAGAGATCTACTGAATAAAAACAGGAAGACTGTCAAAATGATTGTAGGCCTGCTGACTGGTCATTGTAGACTGAATAGGCATATGTACAACATAGGCCTGGCAGATGATGCAAATTGCAGATACTGCCAAGAGGAGGAAGAAACACCAGTTCATGTGCTGTGCCAATATAAAGGCCTGGCGAGGACAAGGTTTCTAATAATAGGGGAGGAGAATCCCACAACTAGTAGCTACATAAAGAAGCCGCTCTCAAAGATGATAGGCCTAATTAAGAGGGCAAAATTAGAGAGCGTTCTCTAGGAAAAGGGATCACAAGAGATTTGAAAAGGTCGCGGTGAAATAGGTCCATAGGTCCATCTAATCTAATCTCTGTAATGTGTGCGAATTAAATTTTACAATCATTTCTGGAATATTTTTTCTTACAACAGAACAAAGTGAAAAAGAATCCTAATCAAAGGATCCCATCTAATCATTCCTGATGTAATAATCTCTTTTTCATGTTGCATTAAATACAATACTTCTTGGAATAAATTTGGGCATATTTTTACTTCAAAAAGTATACCGCAATTGCATTTTAGACATCAAATTAACACCTCATACCTAACGACTTCTGTTGGTTAAAAACTGGGCATAAGTTTGTCATTTTAATTGCATTGGTGCCTAAAATATCTTCCAT
This sequence comes from Protaetia brevitarsis, assembly GCA_004143645.1. Classification (NCBI taxonomy): domain Eukaryota; kingdom Metazoa; phylum Arthropoda; class Insecta; order Coleoptera; family Scarabaeidae; genus Protaetia; species Protaetia brevitarsis. The sequence goes on along the minus strand of RXPK01003642.1, from coordinate 78,680 downwards.
ATGTTTTGTATTTTTATATTTTGCATTCAATTCTACAGTAATACGCAAAAAACAAAATGCTAATTTGTATTAATTGTGAGTTGTATTCAAATAGATACAAGTTCCTTGTTTAATGATTGTTATATGTATTCATTCTTATTAATTTAAAATATGCTTATCATAACCATGCATATCAAACATAATATAAATGCACCACAGATTGAATTTCAATTTACGAGACGTTCCATAAGAAGCGTTAAAACTTTGCACCGCTACATTTCCAAGGCGCTCTTATTATTTTCTTGCCACCGCCTGATATGAAGACTTCTTTACCAAATAAGGCAAACTTTCCTTTCAATTATTGTTTCTAACAGGACGCCTGAGGTAGTAGTCGTAGCTACAGCAACAGAAGTTCTAATAATAATAGTAGTTCCTTTCTTATTAGAGAATGTAATGCGACAGATTGAGTACTCAATGTGCTCGTATTGTGTCATTTAATGAAAGGAAACAAATATAGGTATTTATTCATTTCCGTTTTGTTGACGAAGAAAGTCCTATAAATATTAAATATTCAAGTAAGGAATGTTTCGTTTTTTCTGATTGTTTAAATTGCTCTTGGTTATTTGTGGGAAATAAAAATGAGAGTTTTAGCATACTTATTGGTATTTACACCAAGATAATTATTTGTGCGATAAGAAATAAATTACACTTGAAGCTGAAACAATGCGCACTGATGAAAGCAAAGAAAGTTAATTTTCCTTTGTGTCTCTGTATAATTTCCCTTGCATATTTCTATTTTAAATCGTTTCTTTAAAATAAAATTTAAATTTTCAGCAGAATATGATTTTAAAACCGAAATTAATAAAAGAGGATTCGCGAATTGAAATAAAACTCGAGATCGCATTCAAAGAAATTGAGAATTTAATTTCAAGACAGAATCTCATTATATCGTCCCGTTTGTAAGCAACCTTTTATATAACCTACTTTCCCCAGTGTTTCTGGGATTTCCTTGCATACGCATAAAGTGTTAACGTAAAGTGACACCAACAGGAATACGTACTTTTATTATATTTGTCCATTCTTCCGTAAAACATTCACACAAAGCGTGTAACTCTACACGTAGCCTTTTCAGCATTAATAAACGAGAAATGGTATGTGGCGGGCGACCACAGAAACAGAAATATATACAACACCCACACAGCTTTTGTTCCATAAAGGACGTGGTGACAAAGAGCTTTGTGTTTTAACTTATAGGTTAACAAAAAAATGCCATGCCTTTTGACTTATTTATTATTAGAATCGTAACAGAAAATTAGTTCAAGTTTTAAGCTTCATGTAGCATGTAATTAGCTAAATTAAAAGTTAAACTAGATTAGGTACTCTATATTCAGAACAAGATCTGGGTCAACAGGGACCCTCTTCTGCAACTATTTCGCTTCCAAATGCTATGAAGTTCACCTATGGCAAGTATCCAGAAGTATAAAGTAATTTACAGATCTTGTACGATATTATTTAGAGTGTACACAGATAAAAATGATTCTTTAAATCAAAGCAATATTTCTTCGCCTCTATTTACAAGAATAATTTCTTTCAGTTAATAGATATTTCTTTCAGTCAACACTGCATTTCTTTTATTGAAATAATACTATTTTCAAGTGAAAGAAAAATTTATTAACTGGAGATAATGGTTCTTCTAAATAGTGGCAAAGAAATATTGCTTTGATTTAAAGAATCCGTTTTTTCTGTGTACGAAGGAGATATGATATTCCTACAACGTTCATCCCGTATAGGAATTCAATGAAATTATTTAATTCTGTAAGCATCATATATACTTACATTAAAGGCCGTGCTTTAATGGCTGTTTGTTTAACAGCAGTTTAAGCACGCCTTCTCTAAATCACTTGTAATTACGTTACATAAATTATCGGATAGCCAATTAGACATAAATATTTAAACAGTTAATGATCTGGGATAAATAGAGGTGCTTTTACCGTACAGCAACTTGTGTAACCCTTGCATGTTATAGCAACATCACTGTGGTACTTATTCGAACGCTGCAAAGCTCACATTCTCCATATGTACACATTGCAAGCGATGAATATTCCACTTGTTTAAGTAATTAGTAATTTCAATGCAGTCAAGGAGGATGCAAGTGCGCTTTAAGTGGGATACGACCTTGCAGTACTTGTTAACGGAAGCATTTAAAAACTATGTATGTATATATAACTATTTTTAAATAAGCCAAATAGATTTACAAGTATGTGGAGCATTGAACCCCTTTCTGTTCCTCAATAACTGTATTTTCCAACGAATTAAGGCTCTAATCCTTTTTAAGTGTATTTTTTCATAATTTTTATTGACCTAAGCCAAGAATATTCGTAGCTAATTAAATTTTAAACTTATATGTTTATACTTCAATCGCCGTATTTTACAATAGTGCTATTAGCTCTAAATTTAATTTTCAACATTTTAAATCCATTAAATGTTACGTAAGCCAAGAAAACGTAGAGCTGGCCTAGCTACAACTTCTTCCGCTTCTCTCGCCTTCATCTCGGTTTGTAATATTTGCCCGCGGCCTGTAATAGAGCACTTTTCTCCCTTGGTTGGAAATATACTATTAAATCAGAATCGAATTTCGCTGAGCGTTGTGTAGGTTAGTAATTTAATTTAGAATAATTTATTTAAGTAATTTAAAACAGAGGTCAATGTTATATAACGTAAAGCATATAAGAGGGTATAATAGCTAAGTATTTAACTCCTTTCGTTTATGTTTATATATAATACTTTTTTTTTGGCGTCCAGTATGGCACCAAAAACACGATTTCTGACACACCCAATGGAGTAACTGAATAATATAACCAAAATCGTATTACAGTATTTACTAATTTCGTTTATAAAAAATAAACATTAGAAAGGTAAGGGTTAAAGAGAAGTCATAGCAAATGTTAAAACAATTTCCTAAAAATCATATGTAAAATAAAAAGAAAAAAATTTCTAGAACCAACATTATTCAAAGAGGAAAGATGACGTATATTTTGATTTTAAACAAAACCATTAGAAAATATATTACATTTTTTAAATAAATTTTCAAACAAACAATAGAATACAAAGTGGATACAAAAACATTTTTTGCACCTAACGAGGGACCGATAATATAATAAATGATTAATATCTCCAACTATAAATAGGCGTACAATTTTTAACAGTGAAGGATTTATTTCTGCAGCCAACGCTACTATCAAAAATACTATGCTACATTTGAAAAAACAAACAAGTTTACCATGTTGTAAAATTTAACAATAACTTTTATACACATAAAATTTTGCGTTGTAACTTTCCTTGGTTCCTCACAGCGATATCAAATCATTGGCTCGTAAAAGGCATTGTAAAATACAAATCACTTTTTGTATTATTTAATAACAGCTGAATATGCACATCTGTTAAAAAAATTTCAAATAAAAATTATAATAAAAAGTGGCTATAAAAATATTTTTGCGCCCAACGAGGGACCACTAAATACAACAAATGATTAATATCTACAAAACTATCTACAAATAAAGGTACAATTCTCAGTAGTGTAGGATTTATTTTTGTAGCCAATGCTACTATCAAAAATATATGCTGTATTAGAAAAAAAAAAAACAAACAAGCTTTCCGTGATATAAAACTTAATCATCACTTTTATACATACAAAACATTGTGCGGTAACTTTCGTTAGTGCCCCATAACAAAATCAAATCATTGGCTTGTAAAAGGCTTTGTAAAATACAAACCACTTTTTGTATTATTTTCACAGTTGTGAATACTTCAAAACTACAGTTGAGTTTGGAGATCTGTTAAAAAAAAGTCAAACAGAAATTAGATTAAAGTGGGATATAATTTTTTTTTGCGCCCAACATAACATACAACAATTGATTAATATCTCCAAAACTTGCATACAAATAAGTGTACAATTCTTAAGAGTGTGGGTTTTATTTTTTACTACCATAAATACTATGCTGCATTTGAAAAAACAAACAAGCTTTCCGTGATATAAAACTTAATCACTTTTATACATACAAAAATTTACGTTGTAACTTTGCTTAGTGCCTGATAGCAAAATCAAATCACTTTTTGTATTATTTTCACAGTTGTGAATATTTCAATAACAGTTCAATATGGGGACCTGTTAAAAAAAAATTAAAGAAAAATTAGAATAGAAGTAGCTATAAAAATATTTTTGCGCCCGACGAGGGACCACTGAATACAACAAATGATTAATATATCGAAAATTGCTAAAAATAAGCGTACAATTCTTAGCAGTGTAGAACTTATTTCTGTAGCCAATGCTACAATCAAAAATGCTGCATTTGAAAAAAACAAACAAGCTTTCCATGATGTTAAACTTAGATCATACAAAATTTTGTGTTGTGGCTTTCCTTAGTGCCACACAGCAAAATCTAATCATTGGCTTGTAAAAGACTTGTATAAAATACGAATCACTTTTTGTACTATTTTCACAGTTCTGAACCCTTCTTCAATAACAGTTGAATTTGGCGGATCTGCCTTTAAGTAATGTTTATAATCTATTAAGGCAAGAAGAATGGCATTTTATTTAAAATACCTAATTAAAATGAATGCGTAAGGTTTACGAAATAGTTTAGATGTGACACAAATATAGTGAGTCTGCACTTTGATTTTGACGAACCACATTGCTCGTATCTTCGTTTGTTATACCTTACTCCTACTGGGAATAATACGCAACGGGATTGTTCGCAGTCAAGCCGCCGAGATATAAGCGACAGAAAAATAAAAAATCACACCACATTGCATTAATGATGTGTTCTCGCGTTTACATAATGCTTGTTACTATTACTGTATATGGCATTGTCGATGGCGTAACTTTGACGAGCTGCCTGTCTTTGTTTTCGCTCTTTTCATAATCTTCACGTTACCGCGAGCTTTTCCTGGTCGTTGGCACAATGAATACCGTGGAACGGTACACATTTTTTTTGTAACACAGTAGCTATACAGCGATCCATTTGAGATGGTGGGTCAAACTGTATTGTGCTGTAGTCTGATGATGATGGCATTTCGCAGGATGTTTACATGATTTACAGTTACTTATTACGTAGATTAACATATATTTTAGGTATCTACAAGCAGTGTTGCATTCTAATGATACAACCTAAATAATTCTAATCAAATAGTTATATCTTAAAAATTTATCCTAAAACACATAAAAAGAACTTTGCCCCACGTTGGGCGCTAGAATAATTCACGAAAGACAGGACCTACCCACCTTTTTTACGATCGCGATCGGTTAGAAATACTGTCTTCGTGTCTAGGACACGCGGCGGTCAATACGACCTCGGTCGAAAAAGCGACTTTCCGACGGAAAAGGCCGCCCGCAGGTTTCCGTACATTTCCCGAAGGATCAGAGAAACGAAACGCTTCGATAAATAAAATTCTTATACTGTTGCCTTATGCCACTACACGAAGCGTGACTTCGGTCTAGGTGGCGCTGCTGAACCGGCGCTTCTTACACCGATGTCATCATCCGCTCTAGTTTTTAACATTATTATTTCGCGCCGTCTTAGGGCGTCTTCAATCCACGTCAAGTTTATTGTCGGATTCCGGAGAGAGGTTTGGGCGTAAAATAATTTCGCCCATAATCACGTGAAAGTTTCAGGAGGCGTTTTGGAAAGTTTTCCAACAGGGTACGATAAGATGATTGATTTTGCTTCTTGCGGAGCGTAGGCTTGTATGAAATCTGACAGGTATATAACTTGCGTAAACGTGCAATATAATTTACGGCGTCGTAAAAAGATAAAACGATGTTTATTTAAAAAGGCTAGATCTTTGAAAGAGAAAGTTTATTAAAATTATCAGCCTAGACACGTTTTATTCCAAATTAAATGCGTGTACATGCACGCTACAGTTTTTCATTAACACAAAGGGTTTAGCAAATTGATACGCCCATGACTGAGTCAGATATACAGCAGTCGTAGCCGCGCCCACAACCATGTCACACAGTGCTCCAAAATGCGAAAAATGTGAAGGAAAATCGATTTTTCAACTTATGGCAGAACGCTCAAATTTTTATATTTCAATCTTAAAGTACTATTAACTGAAGACTTATTTGTTTCAGATCACGGAGTACACACAAATGAAGGAGACATCCGCTAATTGTAAGTAGGGTAAAATTGATGTTGGCTTAAAATTGTAGAATTAAGCTGGAGTTGTTAATCTTCTGTTTGATATACATTCTGAACAGGTACCAGATATATGTTTAATTATTAAACTCAGTTTGAAAAAGGGTTAAAGTACTCAACGTATTACAGTATATTTAATGCTGATTACGTAATTACATGGATTGTGGAGAAAGATTAGCAGGCCTACATTTTTCAGATTTCCGGTATAAAATAATTCATATTTTTTACACGAGATTACATCGTGAATTTGGTTAGAATACTTTTCTTCAAGAGTAAGGGTTATAATAATCACAAATTTAGCTGCGGCCACGCAAATTATTCATCATTATAGAACAGTGTGCTCATAGCGAAAGGAATAAATTGAATAAATAGATTTGTTTTTTGGAAAACTACAAAATTACAATCTTTTATAATCAATTCCGCGTGTTTGGATGTAACATCAGAATAGATATAATAATATGGTGATCTATATAGTGTAATGATAGATAGATGAATGATAGATAGATAGATAGATCATATTGTAATTGTACCAGTGGTGTTGCATCATAAGTAACAATAATTACCAACAATAACAATTAAAATGGCAGATATTAATAGGTAATTAATAATAATAATAACAATAATGATGATGATAATAATAATGATAATAATAATAATAATAATGCTAATGATAATAGTACTAACAAATAATTAATGAAATTATAATTATGATAAACATACGCATAAAACAATCACATTTATATTTATAATTATGCCCTGCAAACCCATACAGAGCCAATTCCATCATTCCTGGGTGAAGTATTCATCTAATGAATAGTAATTTTTAGTTTTTAGGTATAATCTTTGTTTTGACGCAAACTGTGCGCGTGTACAGAGCTTCAATGCCTCAGGCAGAGCATTGTAAATTCGAATACTGTGTCAAATGTAAGATGTGCGAAACTGACTTGATCTAGAAACATCACAGCGAACAAATCTGCGCGTCTGGTGTTTTAGGAATGCGCTGTCGAATTCAATTGAAATTTATTTATGTTATTTCGAACGTAGCAGGCAGCTGCATGTATATAAAAGGTGTAAACCGTCGGGATGCCAACTCAATGAAATACTCTCTGCAAGAATCTCCCCTTTGCAGATTGTAGATAATACGAAGAGTTTTTTTCTGCAACATAAGTATTGATTTTGTCTTGGAATTGATTCCCCAAAATAGAAGATACCATAACCCAAATGCGAATTGAAATATGCAAAATATATTGTTTTTAATGTACTAATATCGCAGTTATTTGCTTTCATTTTTCTTAAAACATAACTTATTTAACTTAGAAATAACTGAACTAATGTGAATGTCCCATTCTAAGTCGTTGTCTATGGTTAAACCCATCATGACATCATATTTTTTTTATAAATGACAACTCCAATATTTTGTTTGATATTTAGGTGCCTCATTTCTTTGTCGAAGCGTCAGTACAAACATTTTCACAACACACGTAAGATTTTTTTTTTTTTAAATAATAAGTACTGCAACGCATTATGTGAGCAGAAGGTAAGATTAGATTAGATTAGGACTAGGGTGGCCTATGGACCGGTTTCACCGCGACTTTTTCAGATTGATAATGATCTCCTTGTTCCCAGAAAACGCTTTCTAATTTTGTCCTCTTAATTAGGCTTATCATCTTTGAGAGCGGCTTATTTGTGTAGCTGCCAGCTCTGGGGTTCTCCACATCCATTACTGGAAACCTCGCGAGACCTTCAAAGTGATACAACACATGAACTGGTGTTTCTTCATTCTGTTGGCAGAATCTGCAGGTTGCGTCATCTACCAGGTGTATATTGTACATATGCCTATTTTGTACAGTAACCAGTCAGCAGACTTACTATCATTTTGACAGTCTTCCTGTCTTTATTCAGTAGATCTATAGTAATTTCAGGTCTCTGTTCCATTAGGAACTCTTTTGCCTGTCTCTGTCCCGGTGTTTTATTGCCACAACTCTCTGGACTGATTATGTATCGCTTCATTAATGGATTTTTTAATGTGCAATTTGGTAGTGCCGAAAGAGGGGTCGGCTCCAAGGAATGATCTTGACGAACCTCGCCTAGCCAGCTCGTCCGCCACCTCATTTCCTCTTAGGCCCGAGTGGCTAGAGACTTAGGCAAATGTTAATTCCCTTTGGGTGTCCACCTCATTTAGACCGCTTACGCAGTCCTTAATCAGCTTAGAGTCCACACTTGCGGAAGAAGTGCACTTCGGAGAAGGTAGCAACGCTTTTACCTAGTTCCATCTTTCTATTTCTCTGACACAATGGTGAATTGCAGCAACCAGAGCTTGGAACTCCGTTGTGTCTTCGCTGAAGCTTACCGAAAGAGCCTTTTCAGGCTTCTTGCGTGTATTCCAGCTCCGACGCCGTAGTCCGTTTTAGAGGCGTCTGTATAGCAGAAGGTAAGAGATACATTCGATATAGAGCCAAATATTAATTTTCTGAAAAATTCTAAAAATACGTAAATTTCTATTTTCAATTTTACCGCAGTGAAGACTACATATCGATTCAAGATGACGAGAAATCTGAAACCGTATTTCCTGGTGTAAAATCCTATAATCATTTTCTTTAATTCAATGCCGCAGATTACTGTGAACTTATCTTAGGTCATCAACACAATTTCACCCACTCAATCATTTTAAAATTGGGTTTCAGGATAAGTAAAGGCGTTTCAAATGGATAGTAAAATCCTAAACGAAGCAATAAATTTCTTATCTCTAGCAACAAGCTTTACAGTCCGCCATTTTTTAAATTTCAGGTTATAGCTTACTGGTATCTATAAGGCGGGTTAAATCGCAAATTTTATATTACGAAGTTATGATGGTGATTCTGTAGAACGACGAGCGCTATCGAGATAAACAAAGCAATAATACCCTTATCATTATAGTTTTACTTATAACAAAATTGAATACGAGATATCTAGAGTCCTTTCATAAACAAGTAATATAAGAATCGATCATTATTTAACGATGTTTAAAATGAATAAATATAAATAATACATCTTATTATTCTAGTTTAAGTCAGTATATAGATCATACATTACAAAAGGCGAGAGTAGACTCAATCGATAGTGAAATTAAAATTATATAACTGGCGCTTCCACCAATTTTACATCTGGGCGTTTTGATCGAATATTGAAAATATATATTCAATTCAACAATTGTAAATATTAAAATAAGTGCTTTACAGCAATTTAACAGATAGAGTTTTAAAGCTCGTTAATTTTATTTTCAACACAATCCGATAGCTTGTTTAATAAATTCTGAAAGAGTACAAAATTCTGAATAAAACAATATTTAGAATTCACTTCAACTAAAAGAAATGTCGTAGAAAATATTTCTAGAAAATCAATCTTGTTTCTTCTACCTACCTATCGGCAAGGCGTGTATTCTTCATATTCTTAAAATAGTTTCAAAATCGTACAAGGTAATTTGGGGTAGCTCGCAAACATTTTATGATGAAATGAGAATAAGGTATTTGTGTTTGGAGTAGTACAAACGAAAATTTAACTTTCTATGTCATACACACAGAAAAATTGTATTATTCTGTATTCGAAATATAATAAATAGTATCTCAGGAAGAGAAATATCTTATCTAGTATTCAGTATCATACCACATATTACTATTTCTTAGAAGAAATAAACGGGTTGCGATAATTATAACACCATGTGTTATAAATTGTGCTGTCGCTAGTTTTATTATCTAGCTTTTTTTATGTATGTTGATTATAAAAACAGTTAATGTATTGCCACTCGCATAAACGTAGGTAGTTGAATGCTAAAAGTGCGCTGAGTTTTATGCATTTTTCCGAGCAACATCACCCGCAGTTTTCGAAGAAATAGATCTTATAAGATATCGATCTCGGGTTCCAACAACTTATAAATGATAATGACGGCTTTCTTGTAATTCGCCTAGGGTTTTATACATGGAAGTCATGAGAAGTTACGTTTATGCGACAAGGGTTGTACGTCAAAAGCGTCACCGAACGAATTTATAAGTAGGGACCAAAATGACGCGGTACCTTCAACGCTTCCAAGACATGCGAATACAGTACCGTAAAATGAAGGGTGATACTGTAACATCCTTGGGCTTCAAATAATTCACAGAGGCGATGTATTAAATAAAAAGTATTTATTTCTTCACTTATGTAAGTCTTGTTGGGTTTACTGGTATTATTTCGTCTATAACTCTACTGATTTGTTATGAGGTAAATAGTTTTGTTTAAGCAAATTATATTTGATATACATCAAAAAAAAAAATATTTATTTTTTGCTGTCAATGTAATTTATTGTGATAGAACCTTTTTTCAAAAAATATTTTGATGGCTTTAAAAATAAATCTTAAGGTACTTAATTTAAATCAAATAATCTCTCTTTATGTAAATTATTTTTTTCAAAGATAAGTGTATCTTTGCGGGAAACAATACTTTTCTCTGTGTAGTAACTATGTCCTTGGTAAACCCACATTTCCTTGTCGGTTTCCGTATTGGTTTTATTTATTTATCTGTTATTGATACACTGAATCTGTGATACACATCGTTTGTTATCCCATGAAAAAGAAAAAGATATGTGTCACTTTATATTTTTGTGATGCTACTATAGAAGTTACAAAGTAATAATAATAAAAAAATAAACTAGCAGCTTAATAAAATTACTCATGGGTACTAACTAAATGCTATTTATTTGATGTTCAACCTTCGGATTTTAATTATTTCATTTTTATTAATTGGGAATTTTCGACCATGGTAAACAAAAATTATATTTTTCTAAAATTCCGTTTATTTCTTTATAACGTTTCATCAAATTGATTTGCAAACACATTTTTAAGTTTTGTATTCCGCTTTAAAATCCACGGAGGGTGTCCCAAAAAAATCATGAAAAAGAGTGGGCACGATTATAAAAAAAAATCATTTCTGTCAAAAAGAAGAAATTTTAACATTCTACTAAAACACAGATGTCGCTACTAGTAGCTGGCGATATATATTCTGGATAATTTTAATGCAAAATTTTGTTTTGGCTAGGGGCCACGTGATCAGCGCGTGACAGAACTTCACAAGTGAGTTTGTACCAGTTATTCTTGATTGATGCTGTTATTCTTTGAAGTTTATTTTGTATTGGCAAAGATGATTATCTTTTATCGAGTTAGATGTGCGCCTGTTATTATAGTTTGCCAATTTTAAAATTAAAACTATAGTTATTGTTAGAAGAATTTTATAGGTTGGTATAACGTATAGGTTTATAATGTGCAAGAGGTGGCAACTCTTTATCGCAAAATGGTTATGTACAAGTGCACTGTTATTGTATGGTTATTGCACTGTAAAGAAAAACGCGATCACATAAATCGCCAAAGCACTGGTACACATTCAGAGCTTTTACGAAAATGTTATCCAGGAAGTAAATCACAGACAGTTATCATGCTAAAGAAGGTCCTCTTAAGTAGACGTAGAAAACGAAGTAGCCAAGCTGTGGCAATAAAAAAATTATTGCGGGCAACAAGAAAGGCTAATCAGGAGTTCAAATGAAAAAGGATAATATAACAACATTAGTGATAAAATAGGACAGGACTTTTGACTTGCAGATGATGTAAACACATTTCAGGTGCAGGGCTTGCTGAATGAGACACATAGTAAAAATTAATTTGTAGTTTATATGGATGACAAAAAGTCACTATTTATTCAAAAAATTGATGGAGATGAGAATTTGTGGAAGAACTTCATGCTACCAAAATTAAGAACATTTTATATGGGATGTTTCCTTCCAGAAGTATTCCAACACTCTATCCAGCCAGAATTCAATGTGATCATAAACCCTCTGTTGTAATTTGAAACTGGATTTGAAAGATGAAGTTACCCAATGTTGTGTAAAACTTTGTTAGGGTTGAAGAGGGACAAGCCCGGCGGCTATGGGTTTAAAAAAAATAGTTGCTTTTATTTCATAACGCTTATTTGTTTCTGTTGTTTAATTAGAAGGAATGCGCCATTACTTCCCTATAACTTGAAAGTTTTGTGTGTACTTTTGTGAACCTTCCAAAAAAACAAGTACAACTTTTAGTTCCTTTAAAATTTTGATCATTTTTTATATTTTACCAATGAAGTAGTACATTCCTATTTTCAAATATTTTTGATTAATATAGTTACCGATTTGATAAGCTCGATATCTATTTAAAGGTTTATTCGAACATGCATTTCGCGAACAATTCACGATCATGTGAACCAATCAGACAACGCATTCCAGTTTGCGAGAACTACAATCTGTTCTCTGATTGGTTCACGTAATCACGAACCGTTCGCGAACTGCATGTTCGAACAGCCCTTAAATAAATAATGCAATAAGAAAGCCATATATTGTACATATTATTTTATTCATTATTACATATTACGTACCAATGACAAAAATACTCCAAACTGTGGTACTGGAAATGCTGCAAACTTCTCCTAAACCCCTCACCACAAACTGCACTAAACTGGACGTACGTTTCAATAGCAAAGCTATCATCATCAGCAGAAACACTGAACTAATAACTACAACTAAACTCCCTAATTTATACCTAAAAAAGGTCAAGGTACATTAATCACGGTCATGGCTGACTGCCGTCATGCTTAACTAGTCACTAATCCTATTAGTTCAGTGTTTCTGCTGATGATGATAGCTTTGCTATTGAAACGTACGTCCAGTTTAGTGCAGTTTGTGGTGAGGGGTTTAGGAGAAGTTTGCAATATTACGTACCGCTTATAGTGCCTTCTTACGGAAAGAGGATAAACTTCCAATACTAATGTAAAATACGTATTTGCATATGTAATGGTAATAAAATGGCGGATAACAAATGGACTAACTTGAAATGAATTTCTGGCTTATACATTGCCCATTTTAGATGATAATGTTCTACAAAGTTTTTCCTGTGGACCAGAACCCTTTCTTGTATTTTCTCATATTTGCAGGGTTGCATACGGTTGCCTTCTCATTAATATTTCTTCGGTTCAATCATGCAAATATTGCGAGTCAATCAATATTAAATTTTACATTAATTACTTTAATTTTTGAGAAATTCATGAATGAAAAATTAGTTACTGACTTAGTGAAATCTGTTAAAATTGTGCCCAACCTTACTAGGTAAATAAATTGTCGTCCAATTATAGCTAAACATTTTATTTATTTTTTTTTATATTTTCATCGCCACTTTATGTATTTCTAACTATGCAATATATTTAAAACAATTTTTAAAATGTGTTTGTTGTATATGTACTTTCGTTTAGGCACATCTTGATAATTGGTAATATGTGTTAATCTTTGGTTTTAAATATATTACATGGGAAATCATGAATTGATGGAGGTATAAACACATAAAAAAGAAATAAAGAAAATAATAAAAAAGTTAAAATACTTAATTATAATTATGCGTTACAATTAAGTATTTTAAATTTACATAACTAGCAGGAAATACCAATAAACTTCAGTCTCACAAATTCTTTAATCTTCAAAAACACAATGTACATTTCGTTAGCTAAGCTAACATCTTCAAGTGTACATACAAGTGTATTGTCAAATACTAAATGCGTAAATATAGTAAGTATATCCTAGGCTACAAAAATTAATCATCAGGACTACTATATTCAATAAATTCTAAATATTTGTAATTAAGGGGTATTAAATCAGTATTGAGCAAGCTATTAATATGTTTTTTCATATAAATAGCTTCCCACATATTAAGATTCTTACAATTTGAAGACTTAATTAATTCTAAATCATCAATTGAAAAAGTACATGTATCATGTTAATACAGGACATACTTTTTCAATTGATGATTTAGAATTAATTAAGTCTTCAAATTGTAAGAATCTTAATATGTGGGAAGTTATTTATATGAAAAAACATATTAATAGTTTGCTCAATACTGATTTAACACCCCTTAATTACAAATATTTAGAATTTATTGAATATAGTAGTCTTGATGATTAATTTTTGTAGCCTAGGATATACTTACTATATTTACGGATTTAGTATTTGACAATACACTTGTATGTACACTGAAGATGTTAGCTTAGCTAACGAAATGTAAATTGTGTTTTTGAAGATTAAAGAATTTGTGAGACTGAAGTTTATTGGTATTTCCTCTTAGTTGTCAGTATATCTCACAGTGCTCGATTTACCTTCTATTTAATTGATTAAATTTACATATTTATTACTGGAAAATTTTTATTATGTCTTTGAGAAATCCTGTGGATTTTAAAACGGAATGCAACACTTAAAAATGTGTTTTTCTACTACTACATTCTTATTTTCATTTCTAACATTTTTTCTCAAATTTAAAAAATTCGAGATAGTCAAATTGCGCCCTTAAGAAAACCCTGAATGCTAAATACAAAGTATCTAATAATTTTCAGTAAATCTTATTTAAAATATTTGCGTAATATTGCTACAAAATGCAATAGATACATTTTCTTTTTATTATTCAAGCTTTTATGAATGCTTCTCGGAAGCCAATCGCGTGTGAATGATTAGTTCTAATAAAACTGACAATATGATGCTTTCCTACGTACGAAATTCCCAAAAAAAAACTATTTATAAAGTTCATCGATCCCGACACGACGGCGGTACAGTACAGAACAGCGACAAATCGGGGGAATAGTTTTGGCAACGTTCGCGCGCGGCACATTCTTCAGATAAGGCTGCTGCAATTAGCGCACGACAAAGGACGCGTTCATTATAGCGGCGCTGTCCGCGATTCAGGATTGCGCGGCGGCATCATGAGATACCACGCGCGTCGTCCTATTGTTCGGACACGTTCGAGTTTACACACTGCAGCAGCTGACTGTCGCGGGCTCGTTCCATCAGCAGGCGAATCCAGGCTTGACGTCAAAGGCCGACGGAATAATTAGAATGCAATCGCGTGTCTGCGTTTTTCGCGATTAGATCGCATTAAATAACGTTAGATACGTGTATTTAGAAGGTACACGTAAATCACGTGATGGTAAACGTCAAGTTTTGTCGAACCTGGAGCAGCAAATGTAACACTTATTTCTACCAAGCACCAAAACGGTATAGATTAGATGCAGTGGCGATGACGCCTTGAAAATTCCAATCAATAAAAAAAATTGTGGGTCTAAAATGTTGTTTGGTTATACTTTCGGGTATTTTCGACGGGCAATCTTTCGTCCCAGTTATTCAACTGTGTGCCTATGTAAGAAAAAATATAGCATATACAGCGTTTTTGGAAGAAGAACTTAATTAAAAGTATTCGGCCTTAACAAAACCCTTGGGTTCAATCTAAAAAATCAGGAAATGTTACCCAGTTAAAAGTGTAAATATGCATGCAAAACTTGGGGGTACATCCCACGTTATTTGAGGGAAACTGGTGAATACCCTATAGGATAAAAGTAGGAGACGGCGCATAAAATAAAAAAATATTTATAAGGTACACAAAATCAAAATTTATTTTCTTATGGATGAATTTAAAAAGAAAACAAAGGTAATTCTTACCTCAAAGAATCCAAAAGCAGTGCCATTTGACCATGGATTTATAAAATATAACGCAAATTTAAAACTTTCTAAAATGTGGCATCTCTCCCATACTTATGAGGAAAGATGTCCATATATGAGGAGAGATGCCGCATGTGTCAGCTACAATTTTATTTCCTTTTATTTATTAACTTTTCGTAGTTCATTGCGTCCACAATCTGTGCATTTCGGAGCATAACGTGTACAAAATTCGTGAAGCCATTTACTATATGAAATGCATTTCAACCAATCGCTTTTAATCTTTGTCAAATAATAATTTTTCCAGCATTCACAAGCAATTATTTGCATCCTCCTTAACACGATTAGAATTTTCTTTCGCCATGTTTCTTTTTGGATTTTCCTTTTATCAGAGAAGGATTATTAGTTTTCTGTACATATTTGTTTTCGGGCGATATTAAAGTGGATGCTACCCTCTATATACTCTCTACTATAATAAGTATCGGTTGTATTTCTTGTAAAATTTTTGTTAGGGTATCTTTGATTGAACTTAAGAGATGCATTGTCTGTGTTACTAATGCCCGGTTGAGGTTCAAGCGCACAGAGAAAAATAATATGGTAAAACTAAACAAAGATTAGATGTAATACCTAATTTATTTAGTCAAAAATTAGCTAAACAATTAAAATTGTTAAAATATCTATCTACAATTTCGTTGTTTTTGCTAATATTGTTGCTGTTAACTTGTCTACAAAAATAGTCAAACAAGCACTATTTTTTAGACATTTATATAAAAAAGTAGTCATTTTATTTATCATAATTCGACTCTTTAGCTATTTCAGATGGGTGTTTTACAAATTTACTTAGACATATTTACTATTCTTTCTGACTGATTTGGCTGCACAAATAGAACTTTTAAAACTAGTAGATTGGGTGTATCATCTAGTGAATGTAGATTATTTTACTATATCTACTTATTTATTTTATATATTATATTAGTTAAAAATACTCCATTGAGGTAACATTAATTGTGAAATTCTATGCATATCTATAGCGCCTATTAGATTATCTGTAAACACAGGTAGGTACATAATAAAGCTTATATTGATTAAATACCAGACAAAGTAATTAAAAGACATAAAGCCATTAAATAAAAACTTATTCAGGCGTTTCACATAAAAAAAAGGTTTCGATTTAACAACAAATGCTTTATAAAAATATTACTAACTTTCCTTAACGTCTAAATCTACTTCATCCATAACCATTACGGTTAAAAGTCATATATGGTTATCGATGGTTAAATATTTCTTCCTGCATCCAACTTTTTCTTTAAAAGTCAGTTTATTTACTGATACTTACTTTCAAGATCTCTATTAAATAAGATAGCCCAATCCTGTAATGCTATTGTAATCTTGTAATGCTGTTACGTTATTTACTTTTGCCATGAATCTTTTCTTCACAATTAATAAGAGCCATTAACTTTAACAACGCAGTAAGCACTGAATTTCGAGAAGGATAGTGCAGAGTAAGTTCCTGCGCGCCCACACAAAAAGTAAATATCCCTAACAATGTAGAAACCTCTAAGACATTTTTTTTTGTTTTATCCATTTACTTTAGTTTATTTATCCAAACAAAATATCTTTATGAATATTTTTCGGCTAATATGGACAATCTTTCTATTTTGTAGGCGGATTGTCTAACTAGTATGGATAAAATATCTATAACAGTAGAAATTTTGAACACAAGTTATTAGTTCATCGTATAATAACTAAAGTTTAGTCACTTTAAATATTCTTTTATTTAAATTACCTATTTATATATCATCTAATTTAAGAATGTTAATACATCGAAAATGAATATATAAATAAGCTATATATCTAGGTGATTCAGCAACTGTTCGGTTATCTAATTGCAATTAGCTGTTATGACTACTTTATTTTGCTCTGTGCGCGATCAATTAAGGATCTGATATATTAGCAGATTCTGCAACTTGCAGTCTGCTAGAACGAAAAAATAATCTGGAATATTATTTGGATTTACTGGAAATGTCACAGGCTTTAAATCCAGATATGGCATTCCTAAAAAGCAATTTCCCCAAGCTTTACCAACAAGTCTCCACCTTAAGTATCCGGTAGGAGATCTATCTTTATTATGCAACATCCAAGAATTGGGTTTTTTAGAAAATAAGACGTCTTAAATGGTTTAAGAAGCTTCTGTCAAGTGGTTGTAAAGCCTGTGTTGTATGACTCGGTAAACATAAAATGATTACCCCATTTTGTTCTGCTAAATCTAACAATTGAATGTTGGTATCCACAATTAAAAAACTTTTACCATCTCTTGGCTTCCTTGGTAAAAAATGTTTCACCAAACTATTTCAAAAATAAGTCACTTGTTATGTAGTCTGATTTTTTATTCATGTAAACTTTAGACCCATTTGGAAGACCATCCTCAAATTCGGCCTTTTTGTTAAATCCTTTAAAGATTAGTACTGGGGGTAGGAGAGTACTCTCAGCATTGCAACAGGGTACTAACGAAACGGTTTCACCTTTTTCACCAGATGTAATTACACCAACGTTCTTTGCTCCTTTCGCTGCCAAAACTTTACTGGGTTTATTAATTAGTTGAATTCCACTTTCGTCAATGTTAACAGTGTCCTGTTAGGAGATTTGTTACAATGCAGTAGTTTTTCAGCCTCTTTTTTTGATAGTCCCTTAATAAAGGTCTCATCATGAGTTTGCCTGGTTGGTATTATTCCAGTGTTTTTTTTTTCTCCTTGGCCTAACTTCTTATCTGCTCTGGAGCTGTGTTTCTAGACACCTCTAGAACAGGTTTTGGACTATATATGAAGCAGATGATCTCTATCTTGCTAACTCATCGACTTTTTGTTTTTTTTTGATGCCAACGCTTATAGGAATTTTATATGACAACGGGAAAAATATTTCCTTGATATGTAAAACCAGGATTCTCTCGTGGAAAAAATACATTCTGGTTCCTTGATATATTCACCGCGTTGGTGTAATAGTACTATATAAATCTACATCAAGAGCGCAATATAGTAGGTGTATTTCTACGCTGTCAGTGGGTAAGTTTTTCTGCATGTAGGGAATTATCCGAATAATTCCGATTTTTAAATTACAAGCAGTTTTTTAAAAAAATAGTTACTATTTTACTTTACTCCCTCATTTATAAAAAATATATAAATTTTATACAATACCATGTTGTTAATAATTGTTGTACACTCTTATTATATGATGCTTCTTTAGTTGGCCTGAATCCGTTCGTAGAGAGGGAAACCGGTCGTGTGATATGAAGAATTCTGTGAGGATCTAGACATCGTGTGATTTCTTTTTCCCTATATTAACAACTCACACAGAGTCAAATATGGATTTTATCTCCTTAATTTGAATTTTTCCCTAAATCTTATTCATAATTTTGTACGTCCAACTGAATTGTAATTCATTTATAAACGCCATTCGGTAATTCGAATTCTTTAAGTCAAGCTCTCTCTTAATCGAATCAAAAAATTCATCAAAATTTTAAGTCAATTTTCCTCTCTCCAAATCGAACATCAGTTTTCACAAACTTGCAGAAGATAGTAGAAGTATACTTTGTTCCCTAATTTGAACAAATTGGTATACTACATGAGAATTCGATATAGAAAGAGTCAAATGTAATTAATTAATTATTATATAGGGAACAAAAGATTCCTTTTTATTTTATTTTTTCAGACATCGTACTTCGATTTTCTGTAGTGCAAATGTTATAAATAGGCCTATAACCGACATTGTAGTTGTGTAATTTGTTGCTTTTAAATGTATTAATACATACAACTTCTAACACATTCGCTGCTTCTTGCAATCCCAGCAGTTCGCAAGTGCTTAGTTCTTCAAATGTCTTTTGGACGTGGCAGGAGTTTAAAGTAGCCCTTCCCACTTAAAATGTATCAACCGTTACTAACATATCACTTGTTAAAATTGATTGGGTTAGAAAGAATAACTAAGGCATATTCAAAAAATGCCAGATTTAAATTTTATAAACCAGGAAGTGTCCTAGCGTAATTATATTAAAAAAAAAATACAATACAAAAAAACTGCATTTTTTTCAACTCCGAACTGCCCTAAATTGCTTAAGTTACTGTTTTCGGAAAAACTACTTGAAGTATTGAAAGGAAACGTAATAAATAACAACTAATTTCGAATAAATAGAACGATTAGGATCCGTAAATATTCAATAAACACACACTGTTTCATTCAAACCATAAAGGTGCGCATATATATACATAGAATTTCCACTTTTATTGGAAAATTATACGCAATTCCCATCCAATTCGGATGCATAAATATTTATCTATTCTAAACACAATATAGGATAGCGCCAACGTTTAAGTTATTGATTCACCAAAAACCTCGGCTGTTTCTAGGAGGGTGCCACCCTCTGTCACGTTAAGGGAAGACACTAATGAAAATAACTGCGGGGAAGTTTACTTTAAGGACTATAAGAAATGATACGTCACAATTTACCAGGAGGGAAATAAAACGTATACCTCGACTTCTCCTATACGTCCGCAGCGAATTTAAGATCTTGCTTTGATATCACCTAACGAGTTTAGTTGAAAATGTGTCAAAAAAACGGAAAAATTTAAATTAAGTTAGGAAATTGAGAAGCGTTTAGTTTTAGGTTTAGATTGATTTTAAAACGAACTCCAAAACGTTTTATAATCCCACAGACACATATGAATTACGGTTTAAGCAATATATAGACAGAAATAGAAAGGTTATTTTAAAATAAATTGATGAAGTTGTGACCTAAATTGATTGTGTTGCATAGTAACAAACTATCGTTCGGATGCTAGCGTAAATTATAATGAATTTTACGATGTTTTTAGGTTATTGTTGCTCAATTGTTTACCAAGAAAAATTAATTTAGATAATTTGCTATTTTAACGATCGTGAATATTCGAATTAGTGAGACAAATTCACGTAATTAATACAACATAATACGCACATTGATAGTGAGATTTCTTTAATTCAAGGCAATATATATCCAGACAAAAAAAAGTAGTTTTCCAATAGAGTGAAATAAATATTTTTCTTATTATTGCAGTAAGATTTGTTTAAATCACAGAATGGTTTAATTTTGCTATAAAGAATTACTTTCAAATTAAAAATTATATTTATTTCTCATATTTTGGCAGCAATTCAGACGGTCCAGGATGATTTAAATACCTCAACACAATCTTGTAGCAATTATAGTCTACATTTAAACACCTTCAAATACTCGATGATGTTTTTGGAAGACAGAAGATAGTTGGTTTGCGTAGTAACCAATTCCATCT
Source organism: Protaetia brevitarsis (assembly GCA_004143645.1). Classification (NCBI taxonomy): domain Eukaryota; kingdom Metazoa; phylum Arthropoda; class Insecta; order Coleoptera; family Scarabaeidae; genus Protaetia; species Protaetia brevitarsis. The sequence continues at coordinate 57,693 of RXPK01003642.1, read as the reverse complement.
TACGCTAAGTGGCAAGCTTGAAATTATTGACGGATAATTCTCTTAGATTTAAAAAGCAACTCTCATTTTGCTTATTAGGCGAATTTATTCAGCACTAATAATGATTTTCCTAAGTCGATCTTATGTATCACGTGAAACCAAAATTTTACTTTAAAATTCTATGGTACTATTACACTTTTCTTGTTGTTTCAGGGTATACTGGCCACGCATAGGTGAGCTATAAAAAGAACGAACAAACAATTTAAAATTATTGTTATCAGGTAGACTCCGTTGCAATAGAGAATGGTACATGACGTCGCATGCGCAGTGAACGAATATGGGTAGCTGATGGCTCGTTGCTAGGCAACAGACAGTGGGGCGTAATTGACGTCAGGCTTCGCCCATTCGCGCCATTCTCATTGCATTGTACTTCAAATTGCAGAGAGTCCCGCATGTATACCACCAGTGTGGTTGGTTAAAATAAAATATCCGTTATTTTTACATTCAATATCTCTATTTCACTGAATAAATTCAACCAGAATCCCTACTTATTTGTATAGAAACTCAGTTCCGAACAGACGCACAAGGAACAAAGATATAACTCCTCCACTGCACTCTACGATATTGTTTGAAAGATCGATCGCTTTCATTTAACATATGTATATAAACTCTATAATACCGTACCTAGATGGTTAAAATCGTTACAACATACATAAAAGATTTGAAGCTCCACTACACAATGTTTTACGTTCAGAGAAATCTCATGAAATAGCTTTACAGGTGCGTAGATAATGAATTACATTTTAAGAGTAATCATTCTTTGTTTACAACTAGAATAGACAAAATCTCTCTTGTTTTTCATATTTTTGCTTTGTTTTTGCTAAGGTTTAGTGCAAGATAGGTAAGATATATTGTCTCAAACCAAACTACGCTCTAAGATTTTTCACTTACACGCAAATTTCATATAACAAATTTAAATATGAGTATGTTATTATATGTGCTTGATTATGTTTTGTGAAAAATAAAGATATTATTATTATTATCATCATCGTCATCATTATTTGTTAGAATATTGAAAAGAGCAAAAAATGATTTATTCATTACGGGTTTAATTCAAAATATTTTATTAACATGTTTCTCAACAGTACATCTACCTATATTAAGGGTATATTGAATCAATTAAGCTGTAGGTGAATATATGAATATTTTAGAAAACACAATGTTATAAGTAATCAGGTCTCAAGTGGGTTAGAAGGCAGGGTACAGCAGGCGTTCATAATAACCTGAAACACATTACAACGACGTGTTAAATTACTGTAAATTTTACGTTAATTATGTATAGGTATATTCTTTTAAATATTTGCATATATTTTCAATCATTTCCCTTGTTCAATGGTAAAAATATACAGGGTGTCGCACGACGAATGTTAGCGATTTATATACGAAAAACTATTCACCAGAAAAATCTGAATGTATATTAATATGGATTTGGTTAATAGAGCAAAATATGCCCAAGTCTCTAGCACTTTTGGTTATACAGGGTGTTGACATGAAGTTTCTTATTTTGTAACACCCTGTATATTTTTATATGTTTGAATTGCCGTTACAATTCTAGTTAAAAATTATGTAGGGATCCCCATACCGAAATTGATTTGTTTTCGATCCATCCCGCAATGTCACTTTTCTGCAATATAATATAAATAAATCACTTTTTTTTTGCGCTATTTTTCACATAAAAATAGCGCATGCGCATTCAATGGATTTTCGATCAGCTGGGTGCAATTTCACTTGTATTGCGCGTGCAATACACGGAATAGAGCATGCGTTATTTTTATTGCATGCAAAGCCGCACAGTTTAAGTGCTCTACAAGTGATAACATCTAATTAAATCCCAAACCACTATCGAAAAATTTAGAATAATGTATATAATATTTGATATCATTAATAAGAAGTAAAAATAAAATTGGTCCCAGAAGGGTGCCCTGTGGTACACCGGAAATTATTTGTGACAAAATTAGAGTGAACAGAGTATAGAGATTGAAAATAATTTGCAAACATATTACATATAACATTCGAATCATCAGAAGAGTTATCATTTTAAAACATTGTTTTTGGTAATCCATTTGTCCTACGTTTATTATTTATGAAATTTCAGAAAATTTTTGGGTTCAGATGTACATTATTTTGTGTAAAAGCTGAGTAATTGTTGTTTAGTCTTTTGAAATGCTAATCTTAGAAGCGATATCAAGTACATACATGTAACACTTTCGCTCTACGATATCCAGAGAAACACAAACCGTCCGTAACTGCTTTAAAATTTATAGTAAAATTTTTAAAAAACAATGGCGCAGTCAGAGTTACAAAAAAAAAAAAGAAAACCTATTGTCCATAATTATAACACACTAATTGTGGCTTACTTTCGAGCAGTTCGAACGGCATCATTGAAGCAAGCTTTGGCATCAGGAATCCCAGGGAGGGAGAAGGATTAACCCACAGAATTTTAAACAACCATATAATGCAGCCGTATTCGCTCCACCTGGTTCAAAATTTGAAAGGACAAGACTAAGAGAAAGAAAACAGTTTTGTTAATTTATTTTAACAAGGCACCATAGTGATAAGTTTTTTTTAGAAAATATTATATGGACGGACGAAGCTACATTTACAAAGAACGAACTTTTTAATAGCCATAATTCTCATTACTGGAATGACATAAAGCCATATGTCTGGAAAGGACGAAATTTTCAAGAAAACTGGCGTTTTAATGTTTACGCGCATCTTTATCAAGACAATTTAAAATTTAAATAAAAAGCAATCTTTTTGACTGCAATACTATACAGTGATTAAATTTTCTTATAGCTGTAATTCAAAAATATAAAAATATACAAGGTGTTGCATTTAAGATAAGAAAGATAATGTTAACACCCTGTATAACCAAAAGAGATCGCTAGAGACTTACCTATTTTGCTCGATTAGGCTAAATCTATATTAGTATACCTAGAGTCAAATTTTCTGATTTGTTTTCGTGAACATTTTATTATATAGATTTTCCATATATAGATCGCTAACATTCGTCGTGCGATACCCTGTATATATTTATACTATTTTTACATTATTGTTTAAACAACTGTATAAGTTCCATATATCTATGATTTAAAACTTAATAATAAATCATTTTTTACCTTAGTTGAATGTTAACTCGTTTAACAGAGATAACTCAACCAAAATATTCAATTAAGTAGGGGTGACTTGTGCGGTGATAAAAGCACAGATAATAAAGGGGGAGGCTTTTTATAGATACTTGATAGAAGGGCTGACAAGTACAGACCAGTGAAATTTTGCCTAACATAACCACAAAATTTCATTTATATATATGCAGTGGAGATACTATAACCCTGTAATCAAAGAAATATTGATGAAAGGATTTATAAAAAAAAAAAACTATACATACAGCACAACCAATATGAAAACAATAAACTATAACTAATTTGTGTGACATAAACTTCACTCGAACTTTACGATATTTATTAGTCAGGAAGTATATAAATTAAGTATATTTTATTCAGCATTTGCCTCTAAATAATTTAACTGTTCCTTTTCTACGTTCCCAGAATTTTATAATCAATTTAGTATTACATTAAACGTAACATTCGACGAGAATGATAAATAAACATCGTATTTTTACCACAACGAAATCAATATGTAGAACGAATAGGATCAATTACAACAGAGTTATAAACGCATATACATGCACACAGGTAATTCGCTGTTATGCATGCACCATATAAATGACGACAATGCGGCTTCGGAGTTAACAGTACATAATTATAAATATAGTAATCTAGTAGTGTGTTCCCGATTCCGTTTTGAATTTCAAGTCCATTCGACCGTAAATATACAGAAAGGAAACGAATCGCAGTCTAAATAAATAAGCATTTGCAGCAGTAAATTAGGCTGTTAACAGCGTGGAATGTAATGTATAATGAATGTATCATATACATTTACGAATATGTTTTTCTAGCCTATATTACCATAACGTAAACAATTTTCAGAGAATTGAAATAGTACATTGCAGAAGCTAAAGTAATCGTTACGTATATGAATGATATAATTGGAATGATACAGCTAGGTAAATAAGTATAAACAAACACTTATCGGATCATTATTATATACAACTACACTGAAAAACCCATTTGGTTGACTCAACCACACTTTAGTTGTATTGACTAAAATCTTTGTTTAAATATGGGCAAACAAATAGTTTTGTTAATAAAATTTGTTTGTTTTAACAATATCTTTAATATAATTAAGCAAATAAAATATTTTGCTCAAATAAAAAGTTTTATTGGGTCACATGTATGTAATACTCTAAATCTAATTGAAATAATGAGATATATTTATATGTTTAGTTCAAATAAAATTTTGTAAAATTGATCAAATGGAATATTTACTTCGAACAATAAATTCTATTGACTCAAATAGAAATAACACACAAAAGAACAAAACACTTTGTTAAAACAATTAGATTTATTTGTTTATTTAAAATAGATATTTTTTATAGTAACAATATTTCAATTTCTATGTAAAATAAACCGTATCAGACAAAATGTTGAAATGTTACATGTTACATGTCTAGTGTATTCTGACAACATTTATATTATTATGTAAGTATTATGAATATAATTTGACTGAACACTAAATAGTACCTATTTTAAAGTCTAATACATTAGCATAGGTTATTAGGTGAATATATGGAACAATAACACATTCAACATATCTTAAATCCCAAGATTTAATTAACTTAAATTCTATGATTAGTGCATTCCTAATTATAATTGTACCTTATCGGCTAAAAGTACCTACTCGTCTTATATAGTAAGCGAAATTTCTATAGTTCCACAAGAACTGTTGAACAGAATATGTGGTTTTTCTTAAAATCTCCGACAAACTATGCATTGAAGTTAATGCTTAATTGCACTGAAAGGCCAACCCAAGAGGGGATATATCAATGAAAAAAATTTATTACACTTTTTACAGAAAATACTTACAATAATGATAACTTAAAACAGCGAAATTTCTATAGGTGCACTAACAAAATGGATAAATGACATAAAAAAATTATAATTTTTGCTAAAATTAGTACTTAGTGTTGGATCCTTTATTCAAAATAAGCCGAAAAATCCTGTTCTTCATACTGTTTATCAACTTCATCAATATTGACACAGGAACCTCATTCCAACACTTCGTTATAGCAGATTTCAGTTCTTTAACGCTATTGTATTGTTTATTATTGGCATATACCTTCCTAGCCAATATTCCCCAAAGATTATCGATGGGGTTCAGGTCAAGTGAGCGAGCGGGCCATTGCATTAAGTTGATTTCCTTTTGGTGGAACCACTTTGTTCGTATGGAAGAATGGATAGGTGCGTTGTCTTGCTGAAATATCCAGTCTTGCGACGGCATTTGTTCACCAAAGTCTATTAGAACCATTTCTAGAAGTTCTATATAAGAGCCCGAATTCATTCGTGTATTTATAAAACATATAGGAGTTTTATTGTTACAGGTAAAAGCTGCCCAAACCATTACACTAACGCCACCAAAATTTCTGCTCATCGCAACTTCAGTGTTCTTCTTGTGGAAATCGTGCCAATAGTATTTGAAACCATCAGGCCCGTCCAAATTAAATTTCTTCTCGTCCCAAAATAAGACGTTCTTCCATTCACGATCCCAATTCGCAAATGTCAGTCTTGCTTGTTTGTGTGTCTCTTTTAAGGGTGGTTTTGAAGCTTTTTTACCCATGGAAAACGTTTACTTCCGGACAAAATTTGTTGTACACGTCTCTTAGTTACTGATAAATTTAAATCACACTTTATTTGTTGTGCAGTTACATTACCAGAAGAAGGTAACCGAAATATCGATGAGTGCTGTCTGCGTGTTAGTTTTTTATTTCCTCCTTTAGCCCGATCTTTGCCGTAGAAATTACCCAATCTTACAAAATTATTGATAAGGTGATGGGATCGTCCTATTTTCTTACCTATTGCTCGGATTGACAAGCCCATTTCTTTATAACAATTTATTTTTGTTTTTGGGCATCAGTTAGCAATTTACCTCTCGGCATTGTTATTAACTGATATACTTTAATGTTATATGTATATATTTAGCACTAAATACAACTTGTAAAGTGTTTGGAAAATGTTTACACTAGCAAACAATGCCTAACTTCATGCGCCATCTCTCTAACTCGGTGGAGCTATAGAAATTTCGCTCATACTTATACATTAATTTTACGCTACTTCCTCTATTTTTCTAAGAATTGTGATATAGATAAAATAATATCTCTGCCATTTGATTATGTTCTATAATGAAATTCTAGGTACTTCCTAACTATTAGTGTTGCTAAATGTTTATACAGGAACTACAAAATTATGTGGAACTATAGAAACTTCGCTTACTGTATATATTATACGCGTCGATTTGAATCACTCCAGTAATGCGAATTCGGTTAAATATACCATTTTTTGTAAATTTGGCCGTCCAGATCATGTTGTTCAAGAACAATGGATTCTCTTGAGATCATGTTAAAATAAATTCGCAAAAATTCACTCTTCTTGGAAAGTCAATATCTGTAAATATTCATTTGTTAAATTTAATTAAACATCATCTATGTACGACTATTGTGTGTCATTTTTTTCCACTTTGACAAGGATCTGATGATGGCGAGCAGCCGAAACATGTAATCCAATGATTACATAAAATACACATTTTGAACAGATAGAACATATTTTATTCCCCATCTTAACATATATACCGCGCATTGGACGAAACACAACTAATAATTTTCTTAGGGTTAATCCAACCTATTTAACTATAACTAGAACTTCACTTCGTGCTAAAGCTGGATATCTAATTATACTTATGTGTTAATATGCAAACTACTTTCGTACGAGCGAACCACCATTTCTACTCCGGTTGTCGTTTTAAGGCCCTAGGGTGCGCTATAAAGCTTGGCATACAAATATTAAACAACTGTAGTTAAACTAACCGGAAATTTATTCCCAATGGAGAACAAATTTGAAAAGATTACAACTTCCCTGTTATGTAAATGATCATGTACTTATTTAACGTTAATAGTTATTTGCATTAAAGTGCGCTAAGTGTCATTTACAGCGCGAGAATTCAGTTTAATAGTGCTTGAAGAATTCGAGCGCTTAAATGACCTAACGCAAGATGTCCCTGATTTTTTGGCCGAGAAAAATATTTAGAAAATCTTGCTTAGTTTCATAATTACTGCGCCAATACAGCAGTCAATAGATGTGGACTGGTATCACTGCATTTTGACAACTCAACTCAGCCTTAAGTCTATGCCAATGTGATTTTTGTCGTTAATAACAATTAAAACAGCAATAAAAATACCAGTACATGTTTTTTTAATTTAAATTAAAGGATATTATGGATACATTGGAAGTAACTGTGGGCAGCACTATAGGGCGGTAACATGAACCTACTGCATCAGCTGACAGGTAATGGTGTGTTTACAGTTGACAAGGGCAAAAAATGTATTTTCGAGCTCATTTTCACATTCCCGGATTAATTTTGCAAGATAAATATTGTAACTTATGTAAAAAATATACCCGTAGAAATACATGAACTAGTAAGTACTACATTGCTACTAAAAGTAGATCATGGCTCTAAAGAATATTAATCAAAAAGATTAAAAATGTTACACGCAATAACATACTCAGCGTTGGAAAATTTTATTGTACGTAAATGATTTTACTTATAGAAGTGTCGGCAAGTTTTGCGAAATACAGAATCAAATTAATCATATAGCACTGAGAAGAGGTAGTTAAGAGGAGAAAAACAATGGGTTCCAGTGTACGGGCCTCAATTTTTGAGATATGAATTTTTCTGAGAAATATTAATACGTATGGCTTACGTACAGAAATATACACATCATGCGTTATACATACAAAAAGTAAAGCTGGTAAAGCAACCAGCCAAGTATGAATTTCACTAAAATGAAGTTGCACACTAAAAATAAATTGGTAAAAATCCGGTACGATTTTGGGACAATTTTGTACTCCTAAAACCGTACAGGTATTATACTTTTAGAAGTAATATTCCTAACTGTAAGTAATTTTTCAAAAGTTTTTTTCATGGAACCTGGTAAAATTACAAAGAAAAGTTCAATATTTCTGATTTCTTTTGAAGCAAAAAAGAAAATATCCTCGAAAATGCCCTGGTAGAGTGTATTTAATTAGAATTTAATGCATAAAAGACAAACCAAATATGAAAATCGCTAATGCTTACCCAAAAACCACTGCATCAGTTACCTGCTGCCTCTCCATTTTTACCAAGAAAAATTTCCTAATTTTTTTAGTGTATGAATCCAAACCCTGCAAATGGCAGTTTCTTTTTAATATGAGTTTTATTCATTAGCCCTTATAATAAAAGCAATTAGTGTAGCCTCGCAGGCAATAAAACATAATTCTTAAATACAGTAAATAAAATTTACCATTTCATATTAATTAGGAATTTTTCTTTATCTTTTCAACTGTCAAATTAATCCAATTATGAACCTAGGATCACCATGAAATACCTATTTACCATGCAGTGGTTTACTCATTATAATGAAAATGGAAGAAGAAACATCCATGAATGATATGTAGGGGACGAAATCAAATGGGGAATGGAACAAGAGGGAGACTTAAGAAAACGTGCATACAGTAAGAAATATTGTAACGCGCGTTTATTTTTAAATTTTGAATTATAATTTTCAACTGCCCCATCAGATGGCGCTACCTGTATAGAGCAGAGGTTATCGTAAATGATTAAACCGCTCATAGAGAAAGGTCACTGTATGCTTCATCCACAAGCAATCAAAGTTGCTGGTGCGAATGCACTAGAACATTCAAAAAAGATGTAGACTGCTCTAGAACGAGAAACGCGAAATATAAGCTTGCCTGCGGACGAGGACGTTACAACATATTGGAAGAAAGATTTAGTGTAACGAAGCATTGATTTGTATGGTAGGTATGGTTTTACTAGCATATCATCTGATCTTTATATTGATTCGTCAGTATAAATATATAAAAATAAGTTTAAAAAAAATCGTCACTGGAGAAGGTTTAAACCCGACTTGATATCAGTGATACTACATGGTTGACGGTGTATCTCACTGATCTATTGACATGTGGTCCTAATAATAGTTATTTGTATCACTGTACGTGTGGGCCTCGGCTACCGCCTCGGTCTACAAACCGTACTCATACTCGCAAAACTGTAGTTTCTAGCCGTATTATACACAATGTTTTTTGGACCGACAAATCTTAAATCTGAATTGAATATAGAAAAGAAATTTTGACACTAGGGAGTTGACAGCACAACTTGGCACACATGTTACATACCTTAGTATTTTGACGTTTCCAATAATAAATCTTTTTCTGTAATTTTCTTTCTAGTTTAATATCTATTTATCAATAGTAAGCGTAATGAAGACACCAGCTCATCTTAGCATGGTTGAACAGTAGCTTAATGACAATTTATTACCCGTCTGTCATGTGGAATCTAGTGTGGCCAACCTTTAGTGACATTTTTGCCTGCCTAGCTGCTCCTGCACGCTTTGAAGTACTGCAATATGAGTGTTTCTGGACGGAGTCGCAAAAACGTATTTTTTTTATATTCAAGCACAGGTATTCATATTTTAAGAAAACTTACACATATCTTAAATGTTAAGACCCACGCATTTTTTTATATTAACTGCTCGTTTCGCCTGAAATATGATTCATACATGTAATTTTTTTATTCCATAAATATTAACGACTCCTTGTTAGTATCCATTACCATTCTGGTAGTGGGACATCGTGCATGTTGCCACGACGGTAGCTACATAACGAAATATCGCTATACCAGTCTCCCGGATAAAATATGTTCTTACCAACAATAGTTATTTATTAATTCATAAAATATTAGGACGTTGCATTTTGTTTTTTCATTTAACGGTTCCCTCTATTGCTATCAAAACAAGCTCATGTTTAGTTGGTATGTCCAAATACAATAAACTTGCGTAATATAACAATACACTATTTGTCAATATCAATGAATAATCTTTTTAAGATAATTTTTATGTAGTATTTATTATATCTAAAAAAAACGTTTTAAAAAGATTATATTTTATTAGTTGTAACTTCATTCATAAATGTCCACTATAAGATATAAACACAAATAAATCTGCTTTTAAAGTAAATCAAGTTAAATAAATGTTAATAAATCACCACATTTAATTACCTACATTAAATTAGATAACGACTGAATGAATTAGATAACAAAATTTTAACATGCCATTATCCCGTATTATAAATGAATGAGACTATAAATAAAATTTATTAAAGCCAAGCAATACAATAAACATTTAATTGCACAATTACTTTATTTAAACTCTGTAATTACCCTGCGTTGAACACAACAATTTGCCATAATTTAATCATTTTCGCACCGTTAAAAGTAACACAACACGAAAATTCATGCACTAATAACTAACTTGCAATTTCTTAAGTGCAAGAACATACTTCACACTCACGCAAAGACCTGGAGAGAAAATCGTAAAAAAAACATGTTCGAGCAACGAAACAGTAGTTTTGAATCCGACCATATTTGGCCGGAGAATTTTCTCGGTGTACTCGCGAAAAGAAAAACAACACTTTCTATACTCTGACGAACATCGAGTTTAAGTTTCTCTTCTCCACTGGTGAACTGTTAGCAGGCGCCGGTTTTTGCGAATCTGTTTCTACGTCGATTTAGTCAGACGATCGCGCGTTCTGGTAATTAAAAAGTCAATTCACAACAGCGCATCTCCTTGAACCGCGCCTGGAGTGTTTCATCTGCAAATTCGACTGGAATTGTGTTACAAAGGCTGACTAAATAATTAACTAGTGACACAATCGAATTAAATTCTGATAGAAATACCATTTTTCAGTTATGAAATAAAAATGATGTATTTAAGAAGTTATTATATTATTATTTATTTATTGTTTTCACAGAAATGTTAATTTCTTAAAGGAACTATAAGAATGTTTCCTGCTTCATTTATTAAAGTTGTTGAAATTTATATGATTATATATAATTCATGTATAGAACTACTTCACATTATTTTTTAAATCTTTTATACATATTGCTGTGGCCTGGCACCCGGTTTTCTTAAATTCTGTGTTATGTTATTATTAGAGATCAATCTTTGTCGATGCGTCGGGTAAATTCTCTCAGAAGTTAATATTTTATTTTTAAGTAAGATTTTGTTAATATATTTGTTTGATATGAATTTAAGTATTTTATTGTTCAGCTGTTTATATTAATTTCAGTCATTTGTACTTATTGCCTTCGTCAGTATTGTATATATATTTTATTCATTGTTATATTCAAGAGAATTTTCGTTGTATTTTATGCGCCGCTTAGTCACGCATCTATTTTGTTATATGTATGCGATGTAGGGCCTCTTAAAAGGGAGTTCTTTGAAAGTTACCGGTAAGTAGATGTTGTTTATTTTCTTTGGTGCCATTTTTGGTAAATTCATTTTTATTTAAAATGTAGTTCGGTTTAATTGAATTTTATCAGCTTTCAAGGAACTCTTATAATTAATTATTGCTGTTGTGTTTAATTGTGCACATTTTGGATATAAGATCAGTAATTATTGTAATTTGCTTTAGAAGAAATTGTGTTTTTTTGTTTTAAGAGTTTAATTTTCCGTTTCGTAGTTTTCAATTTTAGTTTTGAATATTTAATCACCTCGGTTTAGGTGAAGATAAGCATTGAGCTTGTATTTATATTTCAATTTAATATTATTACATTTCTTTGTCCACGTTTAAGTTAATTTTTATGTGTTGTAATTTTTAAGACGTGGATTTTTTGTGCGATTTGGATTTTCTTCTAGAACAAATCTACCATTTTGTTTGTTAAAGGACTTGCATTGTCCTTTTTAAATTGTAAATTCACGCAGGGTTTGGTTTCAACCAAGACCTTCTGTCTACGGTTTTTTTTGCCCCTGTAATTTGTATTAAATGTTTTTTTTCTTTTTTTTTTTGACAATAAAATTAATGATTGTAAATATCATTCTAAATTATAGTTCTTTTATTTTTGAATCAACCATTTTAATCTTTGGGGACTTTAAAGAAAGTCAAATTTTTCAAACGCCCACAATTACTTTTCATGAAAGTGACCCTGAAATCAAATTGTCTTTTGCACCCTTTAAATTTGTATCCGCTGGGCTAGCTAAATTAATTTTGTCATTTTTAATTTCTTTAAACATTTATGCTTGTACCATCAGTACACAGCAATATGTATAATAGAATCTTTCTGAAAATTTTTGATAATGCAACACCGGCATCAGCCTAAAAAACATCCTTTTTCTTAAGGGATTTCACTAAACATCTAAGCACTTACATATAGAGGTTTGCTTGATACTCCACATCCAATTGTTAAATGATTTGCTAGTTCGAATCTACACAGAGAAAAATCCGCACAGTATATTTACACTTCACTGTTGGACGAAAATTGTAGTAATAATTTTTACTATTGTGCGAAATTTTTAAACAACGTCGCTGCAATTTTGTATACCACAGTTACAAAAAAAGCAATACAATTGTTAGAAGATATTATAGCACAATCTTCTAGAAAATATGGTGAAATGTTTTACAATATTACACAATTAATAAATATAATGAATTGCATATGATGAAGTGGGAAAAAGTTATAAATAATTTTTATACTGAGAAACTTTGTAGTACTCGAACACTACTTCACGAATCGAAATAATAATTAACTAACTATAATTGCAATATTCTGATTTCCGATAATTTTAAGAAGGAATTGATGTTTCGGAAGCAAAAGAAGGTAATCTTAAGACGGGCATCGACCTGTCGACATAACAGTAATAATTATATCCACCAACTGCCAACATCCCTCGAGATTTACGTATTGTCGTTAATGAAATCAACAAACAAACCCTCAAACTAATAAAATTTCGTTTATTTTGGAGATATTACGAAAATAATTGGCATAAAAAGCCAGTGGCAGCTCGTGAGTTATGAAAGAGGATGGGCACAATATAAGAACTTGCCTATTTTTTCAATTCCCCTATTTTTCATGCTGGAAAAGACGTCTATGACTTTGTTGTAAAAATGCGTTCAGTCGATCTTCTGACATTGTGCTTCTCAGAAAAGTTTCAATGCATTTGAGGGTGGAAAAACATCGTTCACATACAGCTGTCGATATGGAGGTTGTACAAATAATATCCAACAGTGTATATGTTTCCGTCACTTTTTTAAGCTGTTGTATGTTATGAACACTAAAAGCGGCAAAACACCACTTACATCTACATCACGCATGTCCTCGCGTTCATAAATTACTGGAAGTTCACTTTTCACTTTTACGCTGTTCAACATAGGATAAGATTTCACATTTTTTTATACACATAATTAACCGACGTAAAATATGACGATTTTTTTCCACATCTTCGTTGTACTTAGTTTTATGTGGCAAATAAGCACTGTCTAACTATTCACGTATGTCCACTTTGCATAGAACATTAAAATTCACGCAAGCCTTCATGTGAGAAACGGAATTTTCGTGGTACTTTGCCCTCTCTGCGATATGCTTTAAATCATTTAACCCTTGTTTATTCCACGCACTGACCTCTAGTTTTATTAAATACTCTATTGTAAGTTCGAGTATTACTTGTGGAAGTGTAGCTTATTTGCAGATCAGGAATAGGCCTTCCTTTCTCTTTAATTAAAAGCTTTTCCTCAAATGAGAGCGAGTTTTTTTTTTAAAGATTTTGCACTCAATTAACTTCCATCATTAATAATAAACGTCACTTCAAGCCTTTGAAATCACACATGTGCGGTACGCGTTGAAAACGATGCAGTCGCAACGAATGCAAGACGTTAACTGGGGATACGGCATTGCGTGCCCCAAAGCGACCCTATAAGTGCATATAGCGAAGATAAATGAGGCCATCCGATTCATACTCCAAATAGGTACATCGGAAAGAGTGCCCCGCAACAGTTCGCTTCGCATAGCGTTCGCATATACACTAGCGTCTGCGGTGCGGAAGGAAACTTTGATACCATCGTTATGAAAATACGTAAAATAATAAATAAAATAATGCACTGAATTACATGCGAATTTCTTTCTGTGTATATCTTGGTGGTTGGGTGGGCACGTGCCCTTGTGCCCTTTAGTACCAGCCGCCACTGTAAAAAGCGATTATATTATTTTGTCACTTCTAGTTTATTAATTTAAGAAACCCATTAATTTCACTTAAACAATAAGTACTATTCGATTAACAAAGTGAATATTATTAAGAAATAAGGATTACGCTAACCACAATTGTAGTTAATTTAATGTAATTATTATGTTCAAATTAATTTTTCCTAAACCTAGCCCACACTTTTGTAAACAGGTTTTCTGATCTAAGCATTATTATTATTATTATGGCGAAGTTTTCTACCCATATAGTTACGTTCAATAGATATATGTGTTATAGCCATTGTTGTAAAGATGGCGCTTTTCCTATTTCACTCAAACACGACTATGAAGAGTTGATTTGGTGCATTTACCAGAAAAACATTGTATACCGGCGAAGGAGAATTCGTGAACGTCACATACAGAACAAAATAAATTAATGAGATCAAAAATTCTCAAATTAAGGATCCTTTATTCTCCTTCACCCAACGTCCAGCTTTACTGTACGCAAAATTCTACAGAAAATTTACTATTGCCTTTGCGGCAAGCAATATGCAATTTATGCTCCCTTTATAAGTAGGTTGTGTCAACAAATTGTGCAACAAAACCAGACATTAATTAATGCTACTGTAATATGTAGGTTCTGTTAACATAAATTGTATAACAAAAGTGTACATTTTGTTGCAAAAAACGTCGTCAACAATTTTGTGGGAAATTTTAATACAAGTTGTGCTGGTCCCCATATTAACTTATGGTGCAAAACTTTCAATTGTTTGAAAATTTACAACATTTTTTTTTGTTAACTCTGCTCTTCAATTTAATTCAATTCAATTGACATAGCTTCTATTTACTGAAGAGGACTTCTTTTATTAAAAAGCCTTAAAGATAAACTCGTGTCTTTCATCTCCAAAGACTGCGTACAAGTTTTTATTGGTCCACTTCATTATCTTTTTACTCTGTTCATTTACAGCGAGTATGAATCTGTGAAAAATTACATTTGTTCTTGCGCCAATAAAGAACGATAGGCTTATACGATAACCAAAGATCATCGTTCCGGTTTTGGGCAAAAAAATGGTTTTGTTTACTCCCAGTTCATAAGCTCTTTGTTCGTGAAGGCGTGCGGTTTAATTCAATAGGATGTAAAATAAATAGGAATTTCATGTTTATTTAAAAGGAAACAATAGGGCTGTTCGAACATGCAGTTCGCGAACGGTTCGTGATCACGTGAACCAATCAGAGAACAGATTGGAGTTCTCGCGAACTGAAATGCGTTATCTGATTGGTTCACATGATCGTGAACCGTTCGAGAACTGCATGTTGGAACAAACCTATTATGTCAAGTATATGGGCCATTAGTTCAGCTTTGTGACACTTTACGATGTACAAAATTAGTGTTTGTGAACGTTTAAAAAATGTACGCCCCTATTTGATGATGCCAACGATTGATTCATCGTCAAATCTCATGTTTTCTCCGTAAACGCCTCTAAATGAAAGGTTATTTATTGCCCTTTCCCTAAAAATGGGTTTGCTATATATGATTACAATTACGATGCGCATTATTTGAGTGTTCCACTTCTAGTAAACATTTGAGTGACTTTCCCATACAGAGCATATTGACAGTATCTGTTATAAAGCACTAAAAATACTAGGATTCATTATAAAAACTTGTGAGTTTCACAAAACTGCCTGCATCATCTCGCTATATTGCTTCTTTGCACGGTCTCTGTTAAAGTAAACGGTGCTCCCTAGGTCTCCTGCGTGTCAATGCCACATGTACTCCTTCGAACAAGTTTAGAATTCCTAAAATATCTCTACTTTAACGAACTTTTCACTCACCCCTCGCAAGAATATAGCCACAATGCATTTACTTCGTACTTACAATGTTGCCCAGTTTCTATTTAATATATTACATCAACGATTGATTTTATACAAATATTCAGTGTTACTGTACTTCGTCTATCAGCTACATCCTCAACAACCTTTTACTGTCTTAAACCAACATTAATATATTACCAAACTCCTCTGATGTAACTGTTGACATTCACTTCACATCTTATCATGTAAGCCGATTGTTCATCATCACTAGCCTAATTCTCTTATCATCTTTAACATCTAACTTAGTTTTAGTGCTTAATTTATCTTCTTTCTTTCTTGGGTCTAATATGTTATTTTTGTTTAATTATAGTTTAAGATAACGCATTTTCCTTTTAAAAGATCCATTTAGTTTCAACCTTCTATCCAATCGTGTAGGTACTTGAAATTTTTATACGGCGTTTCGGTACTTTCCAGCAATCATCAACTTTCTTATTTCTTATGGGCGCCATATGGGATTTTGACCCTGCTAGAAATAATTAGTTCTACTTCCAACCATGTGTAACGTGTTATTTTGATATTAAGCTTTAATTGACGAAGAATCCAAATTAAGATTAAATAAGATAGCCATGGGATTTTGAACTGTCAATTACGTCAATTATCATTGCATTAGTAATCAGTAGTAGAAAAATTATGACATTTTTCTGCGTCTTTTTACGTCGCGTCGTTGAAAGTAGAATAATGATAATAATGAGACAAAAATAGAATACTTTTAACAACGAATTTGTTCATACATTAATTGCTCTCCCATGTTTACTCTATATTTAAATTATAACATCTGCTTTGTCATTTTTATGACAAATAGATATAAATCTTGAAAAAGACGCGTGGTTGCGGCGAAACGTAGCTAGTTTATATAATATGTGTTTTTGCTCGTCAACATAGCCGATTGTTTTCTCTTCGGATTAAAAACTTGACAACATATAAATCTGAAAAGAACTCTTTCTAGCAATGGCAAAACCTAATATGGCGCCCCTAAGAAATTTGGATCAAATCATTATGATCTGCGAAAAAAATCAATTACCATAATTGACCAGACCGAGATTCAAATCCGCGGCATCCGACAATAGGTGGGACTTTAAGAGCCTCGGCCATCACATCCAATTCCATTGAATATTAAATTTATTCAAGAGGAAACAAGCAGAGCAGGGTTTGAGAAGGAGAAAGGGTACAAGCTCAATGGTACTTCCAAAGACAGAAACGATCATTCGTTCCATTTGTTTGTTTGAAGAGCATAAAACTATTGTCTCTACAATGAGTGAAATATTACGAAGGACATGTGATCATTTCAAAATTTTATTTGATTATCATTTTCTTAGTATATGTGTGTGACATCAGAATCAAATTTAAAATGAAATTGTTTATCTGGCAATAATGCTGACATAGGAATAGTCAACTATTTCAGAAAAATGACTTAGAGTTTTTTTTTTCTTCTTAATTTACTGTGTAATTGAGCGTTCATAGATGGTGGACGTTGAAATCTCATAAAACATGGTATATTACACTAAACACATATTTTCTAAAAGATACTTTTCAACACATCTCTGTCAAAGATCTTTGTTAATGTAAATCGGTCTTAAAACCAAACCAGAAACTCCTTTTTTTTTTAAGTTGCACTATAGAAGTGCACGTCACATTTTAATTTTTTGTCATATAAAATTTAAGTTACATATTTCGATAGGTCAAACACATGAATATTAATGAGTACAATAGTATAGCCAACTTTAAACCAAGTTGTAAAAACACGAATTATAATATTAGAGTGGCAGATAAAAGGATTCGTATTCACTCCGCCAAGCAGATAGCCCTGACAAGGGAAACACCCAAATGCTCACGCACCGATTTGAATGAAACTTGGCACACTTGTAAAACCCATCGATTTGTTGTGAAACGCTGGTTATCGTTTTGGTAGAACCTCGCGTTTAGGGGGTCAAATTTACCCTTGACATTTTAACGATTTCTAGTTTTTGTTTTTTTTGCAATTTACACAGTTGTGTTATAACGCAAAAATATTATCAATAGATTTATCAAAAGAAGTGCTAATAAAATATATTCTTTGCAAAAGTAAACAATTAAATATATGCTAAGTATACAACTTTGAGGTGTGTATCGCAAAACACATCAATGATTTGGACAAAATAAAGCAAATCCAAAGCAATAAGGATTAGGTACTCCATGACACACAGCTGTACAGTTTATTGCATGACGTTATATGCTAGTATTAAGAACAAGAAAACATAATAAACTAGTAGGTTATATTATTACATTGACACCATGACTAAACGTAATTGAGGAAAGGAAGAACACTTTATACTTTTATGACATTTCTAGTTACTTTTATGTCGCTATTCGCTTTTATGTTTAACAGAGCTATATACACAGAAAATTACCTGCATTGAGTTAACCAAAATTTAGTTAATTTAACAGTACTGTTTGGTTGTATATGGCGAATCAAAATGTTTTGTTGCAGGAACGAAAAACAAATTGTTATAGGTATTTGTTGTCAGTACAACAAATTTATATTGTTATGATAACTCTAGCAAGGGCTAAATCAAAGCCTTTGAAACGTATCACACGAAAAAATATATTTTGTTAACACAACTCTCTCTCAAAACGATTTGGCTGCGTCAACCAAATTTCACTTTATTTAAAGTCCCGTAATTGGAAGTTAATCGCAAGGAGCACTCCGTCGCCTTAGTATGCGGTTAAGGTAGTCGCCCTTTTCAATGATCACGGCTCCTGTTAGATATGTAGCAAGTGTACCAGATTAATAATTTAAAATCGTATTCAGCTTGCTATTTCTGCTAAATATGTCTGTTACTGGAATGAAACATGAGAAGCGCCATCTATGAGACAGTTTCTGTAATACATGTAAGTATTTAACATATTTGCTGTATGATATAGGGAGAAAACTGCCCCAAAATAGATGTGCTATTATCGTACTTCAATTCTTCAGTTTCCACAATCCAAAACGTAATTTGATTTAGTTCTTCAGATTTGTCTATCTAACCGTATTTTTAGTTGAATGGAAAAAACGTGTTAACTTCCTAGGAATATTAAACGAACCATTTTTATTGTTAATTAGAACAAGTTGAAACATTAATTTAACTAAATAGATTTAAGCTAAATTCTTTCTTTATAGAACGCGAAAAATTGCATTGGTTTAACTCAAATATTGGTCATAATAACCAAAAAAAAATCAACAAAGAGCATTTTGTTAATTCAACACAGTAACTTTTCCAAGTGTACTTATTAACGTCATTTACATTCTTGTAAAAAAAGTTCCTTTTTAAACGTAGTATTCTGAGGTAATTGTGTTCGCTATTATAAATGTGGTACAACCCTTATTTCATACAAGCGGCACCATTGTATATTAGCTACGTCTAGTAAATTACCTGTAATGTATTTTTTTGTCTTATTATATTGTTTTTCTTTTCATGAGCTGTGTATTATACATTTCCGTATCTTATGCAACCTGTCAAAAGCGATCAAATAAATTATTATAATTCTATGAAGAAATCATCAAAGCAAGAAACGATACTTTTTAACTTAGCTTACTAATAGCTCCAATTTTGTCATAATTACTTAGTTATTAGCCGGTAAATGCGTGTTTAAATCCCTAGTATTGCTCATTAGTCAATTAGCCTAGATGATTCTCTGTTACATACTATTTATGCCACAATTACATACTTCAAACCAGAAACCGTTACGTATATCTAATTACGATTCGACGATGGAACCTTTAATTCACCTAATATCGATCATGTTAATTGAAGCAATTTGCGTTTGGTAATCATTTCGATAAATCACACATGTAAGTTTTATTATTCGACTTTCTCATGCTATGGACCCGGGGTAACAGACCCGTAAGGAAACAAAAACAGTTAGTTTGTTTATATGAATGTATAATGTAGTTTTCTAAATCGCTCATTGCCGCACTTATATTGAGTAAACAGAAACTATTATCGGCTATTCTTGAGTGTTAAGTCTTTTAAGGTTAGGTACTTTATCATAAAAAAAAACCTGTGAATTTTTGTTTATAACCCAATCAGAAAGTAATTTAGAAGAAAAAACATATTTGATTAGTAGATACAGTTATATTAGTCAAGTAGGCATTGAAATTAGAATGTTGAAAGTGTTTGTATAATGAATATGAAATTTATATTTTTTTCTGAAAGCATTTACTCTTTCAATTATTACCGTAATTATTAGTCCTTATTAAAGGTGTAAACGCACTAACAAGCACTAATTAATTAAACTGCATGTATGAAATTATGCTGAAAATACGAAATAGATATCTACATATACCGATGAAGGGTAATCTGCAATTGTACATAGCGAAACCCACTCTCCTTTGGATGAAATTAGCAGAAATAACACTATTTGCTAGATACATCAAAAGATTAAACAATGGCTTTTAGTTGCTTAAAAAATACATCAAAATTTTAACCACGAAATAATAGAAAATCTCATCACTAATAAGAAGTTTTGAAAACTCTTTTTAGAAATTGTGTGAAAGAGACGAAATAATAAGGTAAAAGGAATAAACGAATTTGTTTATTCAATTGCGATTTTCCAATTGTCCCTTGAAACTTCAATGGATATTCAATAGCCGCGACACAATGGAAAAGAAATGTTTTCTAAGTATGCTCTGTATTTGTACAAATGCTATTGTTTTATAGAACCTTTAATCGTTTTATATAACACGCGTTAAACATTTTGGCTTACAAGAGAATTAATGCTGTTCAAACTATGTCCTTCCGTCACTTTTGACCTAGTTACTGTGGTACGATTAATGATTAACATCACCCACACTCCTCGTTTCTGAACTTGAACTTTCCGATAAACTTGAACTCAAATTATGCTAATCGAAACATTGTTAGAGATTTATGCTGTATGTCTATATTTACTTCAATTCTGAACTTTAATTCCATAATTGTTCACAACAAATGTTTTAGGTGGCTAAGATAATGCTTAGGCTTGATGCAAGTATTTAAATGTGAAAAGGGGGTAACAATGATTAGTTTTGCTGCACAACATATTCTATATAAAAAAAAGATGACATTTTTTTTATAAAATAAAATCGACTTAATCTTGAACTATCCATCTATTCCTAATGGCAAAATTCAAATTTCCCACCACAATTTTCAGTAACTTAAAACATTCAAGTTTGAATTACCAACGATTTTGTATTACAATACAATCTTGACCAGTAACTATAAATAATCGCGGAAAATATGAATTCTATCCCCGGCATATAAATAAGTGGATGGTCTGAGGATCGGATGCTAGGTGCTGGTTCTGCGGTTTATGTTTATCCAAATTATTTTACAGAATGAATGTATGTTTGGAGAGTTGTTCCTTATGAATTTATCTATTATACTTTATCGCTATTTAATTAACGTACTAAACAAAGATACACTATAATCGATGATTTTTATTGATGATTTACAAAAATTCCAATTTTATGATTTATTATAAAAAGTCTGCATTTGCACTTGGTTGCATACCTATAAAATTTTCTAGTATTATGTCTGATTTCCAAAAGCAATCTGAGATTTCCTAAAAGCAGCGAACGAAAAAAAAATGAAAATCTTTCCTAGAAGTAAATGCGGGAAATTTGAATTCTTCTAATTCTCTCCTTTTCTTTATCATTTTTTTTTGTTACAAATATATAGTTTGACAGTTCTAACCATTATAAAAATATACAATAATATAATGTCTAACAATTTATTTTTATAGATTCTCTCAAAACAACAGAAAAAGTTCAAGAGCGACAAAAGCTTATGCCTGATGCTAACGTACTTGTACTTGTACACTGTGATAAAAACAAAATTGAGGAAAATACCTTAAAAGTGCAACCAGATAATAATAATTTTGCATATTTTTTTTTTGTACCCTCCCAGTAAACCAAATTCAAATTTCGCGCAATTATTTTTAGTAAGTTCAACATTAAAGCATTTACTGGGCTGCCATTGAAACTTGTATTATAATGTTTTAAGTTACATTTTAAGCAAAATGATAAAAAAAAATTCTTGTTCGTTACGCCATCGACTATCCTATGAAAACAGTAAACAATAATTTTGGAAACAAATATGAGCTATGTTTTTAAAACATCATGGTATTTCTGAGAGTTACTTTAAAAAAAAAAGAAAAATTTATAGATACACTTTTTTAATGTTTTCCGATATTTTTATTTTTTGTTTTTAGCAAGATAATATTCTTTCGCTGTTAAATGCAGATATATTGACAAGAATTAGAAAAAAAGAACATAAATTTATATATCAAGAAACAAAGATTATTTTAAATGTGCACTAGTCCACTAAAAGCAAAAATATTTTATCACCGCAAAAAAATCAACAGTGGTAAATAAGATATAATATGTGCTATGAAAAAGTTAATAGGCATTTAAATAAAAGCAAATATTCCGTGTGTAGTTAACACAAAAAATATGTTTTCATTTCATTATAAAACGAATATTAATCCATTGAGCCAATATGTATGTTTTGATTTTTGTTTTATTTACTAAACTGTTACTTGCTTTGACTCCTTTAATATTCATTTCATAATAATTTTGCGAACTAACAATTCATTTATGAATGCTCTACCTCTTCGCTGCGCGCACAGTTAAACCACTTTCATTCGTCTCGCACAGACTCTTCGGTTATCTTATATTTTTACACGTTTGTGCAACGGAAAATTCTACTTACGTTTAATCACGTCAGATCACGTTTAATATTTATTTGGTCGTACACTTTTCTAAAATCAGTCTAGCTGGGACAGCTATAGTATGCCAATGGAACTATTCTTTGTCCGTATATATATTTATATTGTATTCGGTAGCACATAGAAAAATATCTTACGTTATAACAAGACTATTTCGTTTATCAGTTCATCAAATATTTCTAGATTTTCAACTCAATAAAATAGACTCTCTTTAAAATCTGTTGCTGGTACAAGTTTCTCATGTGGGTGATTTTGCTCTTGTCTTATTTATTTCTTTTTCTTGGTTGTAAATTACCAGTAATTCAATGATTTACAGGTTTATATACAGTCCAACATTTTCTCCATGGTATTTTCAAATGTAAATTTCTCATTTTATCGCCTTTGTATTTATCAATCAATATTTTACCTTTGTGTTTCTTATTTTCGGGAGTGAAAAATGCGTTTGTTCCTTCTAACCTGAATCCTTCATTTTAAAACTATGCCGGTTGGCACAAAAACACCTATATCTAGATAAGATACGAACCAAGCAGTATTCTATATCGATATGTGTTCACCAAAATTCATATGTTTTATTAATCTTATTGTCTCTTCTCGGCTGTACCAGCATTCTTGCCATAAAATTCGAGAGAATTGTTTATGTGAGCCCGCATCAATTTTTAAAGTCTTATTTGCAATAATAGGGCCCACTGTTCTACCACCAATGAGAGTCTACCAGATGTCAACCTCAGCTTTAGCCATCGAGACTAGTACTATAGTATATAAATATATATCAAATAATTAAATATATAATATTGTATATTTCGTATTCGGGTACAAATATATTACGCTAAGCTATTTAGAGCTTTAAAATTTAAAATGTAAAATATTTTACAGAAGTGCTACCATCTAACAAAGCTCAGGCCCAAAGCTGAGGTTAACATCTCGCGACCTCTCCTTGTCAGTTAGTGGGAGAAGTTTGGTTATTTAAAGAAGCAGCGTTCTTTGTAGACTGATAAATTCCTTCGGGTAAATATTTTTGACTGTCTCTTTTAATAAGATTGAAGGATCATACACCAGGCAGATTACAGACAATAGCATAAATTCTTCTTTGGTACAAGCAATTTTCAGATAAGTTATTTAATACTATGTACAACTAAATCATTTCAACAATTATTTTTCACGTAATACGTTTCAAAAGGTTGAACTGAATTCGTGCTAGGATTACTATAACAATATCAATGCGTTGTACTAACAACAAATACCTAACAATTTTGTTTCGTTCCTGCGACAAAAAAATGTTTGTTCGCCGTATACAACCAAACAGCATTGTAAAATTAACTAAATTTTGATTATGTCAATGCAGGTACCTTTCTGAGTGTGCTAAACGAAGAATCCCCAGTGAATGCTCACGTAATTTCGATTAAATATTAAGATTTGTACTGTATTTTTCGCGTATTGTCAGTAGTAAGAATTTTTCACAAATGACACACATAAATTTCCGATCGTATACATGCTTCACTATTCCAACAGTGAATTCGCAAACCAAAGGATTGTATGCCGGCTCCTGATGAGTATCTGTCATTTGTAGGATAAGCTATTATTTTTGCATTCAAAAATAGTCTTTCCCAGAGTCTATTTACTATAAAATCTATAAACTATCTTTATCCTTTTAACATTCATATTGCTCCAAATAGTTTTTTAAGATTTTCATGTTTTTAGGGTAGTACAGAAATTAAATAAAATAATTGCTATACAAGTTGACGGTGGATCCACGCACTTGTCCATTCGGGAAGGTGAACACAAAAAGAAAAAATTCCAAAGTTCCGTTTCTTGCTATATAAGTTTGCGGCAGTGAATCAATAAGAAAAGCGAGCCAATATTAACTTCGAATCACCTCACTGAATATCTCATTTTAAAACTAGTTAATATCTTCAATTGTTGTGTATTGAAGCGTCGCATCAACTAGATGGTGTGAAACTAAAATACTGCTCCCTTATTAATACAATTTTGATCAATCAGCTGCAGACGCAACAATGTGGTGAGTTTAAGGATACCCCCTTTAGTAATAATATATTTGTATCATCCACATACCTATATAATTATTATGCTTTAAATTTAGACACAAAAAAAGAAAGCGAATCATTTATGTGTGAAAACGGTTGGTCCAAGAATTGAACCTTGTGGTACATCAATGTTAATATTTGCAGATTTAAATATTAGATCGCAATATAGCACCTTGAGTACGATTTTTCAAAAAGGATATAACCATTGATAATATTAATTATTGATGTATTAATCTCTTTATTCCATATTGATAAAGTTTAAGCGGCAAATTTTCCTAATTAATATATAGTCAAATGCAATGGACACGTCTAAAAAATATTTACAATGAATTCATGCAAATTTAAACGTGTATATACATCAACTAATTAGTAGGTATCTGTACTTTTTTTTACACATAAATCCGAAATTGAACTGATTGAATTTAGAGAACTAACACTTTTTTTACATAGCACTAGTAAGCATACAAACATATAAGCTAAACATTAAAATCCCTTTCAATGTATTAGAAGTTTTTTTTCTTCTCATCGTAGTTACATTTGATCAATTATTAGCGCACAGTGTTCTAGGAAATTGAGAATTAAAACCACCACTTTAAAGTATTACGTCAAAACCGTACGCAATATTACAATAATGACCTTGGAACATGTCAACAAATAAATCATTCGCAGCCATGTGTTGTGCGCGAGATTTTTTATACAATAAATAACGGGAACACTTCCAAAAAAAGACGGAAGAGGATTTTCTAAATGAAAAATCAACCGCTTAACGATAATGTAAGTACCTTGAGATTGATTTATAGATATATTGTTGCATTATTTTTACCACCAACAGAAATCTAAATTTAATAAATCGTTGTGTATAACTTATATTTTAATACTTCCTACTAAATCCAAATGAAATAAAGTTTATTGTACACCTCCATATAATAGGACATAATCTAGGTAAATTATAAAAAGTAATGAGGCAGAAAATATAGCTTCTTATATAATTAGTCTTACCTCAACAAGTGTAAGCTGACTAAGATCACATTAATAACGCAACAATCAACGAAAATTACTCACTTTCCAACACGTAAGATCACGATAAAAGGTAGCCCACACAAATTTCGGAGACAAACACTTCAAAAGCAATAATAGTTTTCGCTTTGTCACACAGAACAACAAAAGATTATTTACACCACATTAAAACAGCACACACCGTGGAAAAGTATATTGATTATAACATATGGTATATCACTTTTAATAAGTATTAGCTCAATATCTATCACCGCACCGGTAGGAGCCCATGTGAAACCACAAACGAGTTCCATCAAACTCGCACAAATCAGGCAAACGTCTAGCAGGGATTCCTTTTGGATGTGAAAATAATCTGACTCACGTATCGTGAGTGTCATACTAAAAATAGGTTTTATTGGAGAGCAAGGGAAGGCAATGTAATTGTGTGACTTCGGATGCATTGTAGTAGGTAGACCGGCTGGTAGAAAAAACATCGCGGACCCCATTTCAATATAGGTATGTATATACTTTCTGTATATGTACTTCAATATGTGCGTATCGATGGTACATGTAATGCAAAAATACGTAAGGCCTACCTACGTAGTACGTGTTACATATCCGTATTTTACCTTGTTATCACAACCACACGTTTCCTCGAAGGCTGTTCACCTTTGTTCTATTTATTTAGCACAACTGACAACCAAAAAATAAGTTTTATATGAACGGAGCCCTTGGTACCTGTTGACTATATTGTTTCTTTTGTTATAGTAAAGTTATATTCACACGTCATGCTAAATAAAATTGTTATTTATTAAATTGCATGTCCTGAAATGGTAAGAGTAGTAGGTATGAGAAGTTAGCATAAGTTAAATTTATAAAAAATAAGTACTGAAAATTATATATTTTTCTCTTTCTTCCTTACGAACTAGAACCGTCAGATGTTAGACGAAATAATATTCATATTACATACTTCAAGCCTCACAAAATTATTGACTAGGTTTTCAAACAGTTTCTATTTATATTAGTGTAGGAAACGAAAAAAATAGTGTTGTTTATTAATTGTAGGTAGCTTATAATAAAAGTATATATAAAATTTATTTATTTCTCTTAGATACAGCCCCTTGCAACAGCAACCGTCATTCTAAAAATCTACTTTTTAATTTTAACTTTCTCATTTCTGCAGGAATTAACAAATTTCTTCAACTATCAACCAAATTCAGATATTTCACTTTGCCTCAGCTACTAAATAAAAGCGGCAAATATAAATAAATGCATTAATAAACATTTTTTTCTTGGTTCAATAATAATCACTCCTTCTAACAGACTTTTTTTAAATTACCTTTATTACTGCCGTATCTTCGATAGAGCCATAAGAAGCGATACTATCCGCCTATAAATGTTATAAATTATATTACAATCGACAAAAATAATAAATTTCTAATTATGTCGAAAAGTCAATTGTGTTTTTTTCTTAAATGTGTTTTAATCAGAACATGGACACAGTAAAAAAATTGATTGATTTCTTAATGTGTGCATTTAATGTGACTGAATTTGTTATAATACATTAACTTAATAGTGGTGCTTCGAAATTTTGAACCAGGTTGATGACAATATTTCTTTTTCTACGGTATTTTACGAGACACTAAAAATAATCAAGCTAACACTAACTATAACACTAACATTTGAGATTTTAATGTGTTTGACTTGTGATATTGTAACGAGCGCCAACTTTTCAACTGGCGGTTCCGATAGGCGTCCCTAGATGGCGCTAGCATAGCGGAAGAAGAACTACCTACGACGAATAACAGAGGGCAGCACCGGGTCGAAGATTCGAGAATATTCTCCAGAATCTTCGAGGACATTCTAGAAGGCCCCCGAACAATCTGGAAGTTCGCGCCAGCTATAAATAACGCGTCGGGTTGGCCAGGAGGCAGTCAATCGATACGAGTTCGATAGTGCGGTCGCAATTGAATTAGTACAAGTAATATAAATATCGTTTACATAAATAAAGACATTAGTGGTTAAGTGATATAGTTAATAAGCATTTTAAATATATCGCCTGTGTGTTTTTCTAAAACCCCGACAACGTTTTAAGAACCGAAAAACGTTACAATTGGTGTCAGGTGTGGGGTATTTGGCGATATATTAGTGGACTAATAGTGTTTAATTAGAAACAATGGCAGCAAAATACTGTAAATTAGTGGACTTGAAAGTGGTAGATCTCAAACGCGAATTAGAAGAAAGGGATGAAGATACCGGTGGAAGGAAGGCCGAGCTTCAGTCGAGATTAAGAAGAGCAATAGAAGCAGCTGGGGAAGATCCTGGGACATATTTGTTTGAAGTGTCTGGTGGTAATGGCGAACTTCTAGTAGAACTTAGAAACATAGAAGAGAAAGTTCTAGAAAATTCTCAGAAAAATATGGAAAATTCTAGAAAACTAGAAGAGAAAGTTCTAGAAAATTCTCAGAAAAATATGGAAAATTCTAGAAAACTAGAAGAGAAAGTTCTAGAAAAAAATTGAAAACATGGACGAGAAGAATATAGAAAATTCTAGAAAACTGGAAGAGAAAGTTATGGAAAATTCTCGCAATTTAGAAGAGAAAGTTCTGGAAAAAATTGAAAACATGGACGAGAAAAATATAGAAAATTCTAGAAAATTGGAAGAAAAAATTATAGAAAATTCTCTTAATGTCAAACAGGAATTAATGAATAGAATCGACGAAAAATTCCAAGAAGAAAAATCTAGAATGATTGAAGAATTGGACGGTCGCATTAAAGAGCTGGAAGAACAAATGCATTCTGGAACCATACCAAACACGGAAGAAACTGGAAATTCTACCAATACGGGAAGCACTCAGATGGAACCAAGAAATTCAGTGCCCATCTGTACGGTTCAAAATAAATGTGACCTGCCTACATTCGACGGGAAGACTCCCTTGGAAGACTATTTGACGCTGCTGGATACCACAGCTACGGTATATGGCTGGACGGAAGCTACCAAAGCAGCCATGTTATCAGTAGCTCTGCGCGGCGATGCTTTGAAGGTACTCCAGGTTATTCCTTCGACGGAGCGACAAAATTACCAAACGCTACTTAATCAATTGGAGATGCGTTTCGGTAATAAACATCTGCAGCAAGTATATCGCTCACAATTGAAAAATCGCTGTCAGAGGTCGAACGAGACTCTACAGGAGTATGAAGCTGACGTCGTTCGTCTAATTAAGAGTGCGTACCCAACGGTACCGGAAATGTGGTGCGAGAGTCTCGCTGTGGAAAAATTCCTGGATGGCCTGCTCGATAAGGATACTCAACAGGCAGTAAAGCTCGCTCGCCGCAACGTTGAACCAGGCTTTAGCTCAAGCACTAGATTTTGAAGCCGTGAAGCAATCGGTCAAAGGACCTGCTCGCGTCCGTGTTCTAGGGAGTCACGAGGAAGAAGAGCCATTAGAAGGAATTATGGCGAAATTAAACGAAATGATGACGAAAAATATGACGGAATTGATGACGAAAATGGAATCCGTGCAAACTAGGCAACCAGGAAGACGATGCTGGAATTGTGGAAGGATGGGGCACGTACGTAGTCGGTGTCCCGACCCACGAAAACCAAAGCCGACGGAAAACTAAAATGGGCCGACGGGAAGGGGCGATCGTCGACCTATGTAGCTGATGCCCCGTAACACCAGTGATTGTTGCTTCAGTGGGATGTAGACCTAGCAGCCTCGTCGTGTATGGGCATGTAAATGGGAAACCGAGAGATTTACTGCTAGATACTGGTGCAACAATGACAATTCTTCGGCCGGAAGCAGTGGGAAGGAAGAGCCGGATATATCCAACCAGGTGGACGCTACGTACGGCCACTGGGCAAACAGTCAACGTGTTGGGGGAGACGATGGCCCACTTCCGTATTGGTGATACTGCATTCCAGTATCGTGTAGTAGTTGCAGATATAGAACAAGACGTAATCCTCGGAATGGACATAATGACAGAATTTTGGTTTTCAAACTGGACTTGCAAGCAGGAGTGTTGAAGGTGGCAAAGAAGAAGTTATTCTCAACCACAGCCAGAATATGTCGGCCTGCGTGGTATTGGCAGAAGAAGTAACTGTGGCGAGCCGCAGTGAAACCATTGTGGAAGCGAGCGTGAGTGGAGACATCCCCAAAGGGCAAGTTTTAATGCTGGAACCAGGAGCGATTAGCGGTCAAGGTCGTGGAATACTGGTCGCTAAGGCAGTGATACAAGCTGGAGGAAAACTGCCCGTCCGACTGATGAACGTCAATAGTTATCCAGTAAAGCTGAAGAAGGGCGTACCTTTGGGAAGTTGTGCTAGTGTGTCGTCGATTGTCAGCAAAGAGGATGGCGTAACAACAACTCCAGATCCGCTTCCTAGATGGTTGAATAACTTCATTGACTTGTCTTGCAAGGATTTAACAACACAACAACGCCATACCGTGAAACAGCTGCTTGGACGCTACCAAGATCTTTTCCAAGCAGAAGATCGGAACACGAGGGGCAGGACTAATGTTGTACGACATCGAATAGACACTGGAGATGCCCAGCCGATCCGCCAAGCCCCCAGAAGATTGCCATTGGCGAAGCGAGCCGAAGCAGAACAAATTATACAGGATATGGAGCAGGATGGCGTAATTGAACCATCGAACAGTCCATGGGCTTCTCCAGTGGTTCTGGTGAAGAAGAAGGATGGTTCAACTAGGTTCTGCGTGGATTATCGACAACTAAATAATGTAACCAAGAAGGACAGTTATCCTTTGCCCAGAATCGATGACACTTTAGATACCCTAGGTGGGTGTAAGGTATTTTCGACCCTCGACCTGAAGAGTGGTATTGGCAGGTCGAAGTAGAGGCAAAGGATAAGGAAAAGACGGCGTTTACGATCGGGACAGGATTGTGGCAATTTAACGTCATGCCATTTGGGTTATGTAATGCTCCCGCGACGTTTGAAAGATTGATGGAAAACGTACTGAGAGGACTATCCTGGGAAACTTGCTTGGTATACCTCGACGATATAATTGTCTTAGGAAAATCTTTTGAGGACCATTTGAAGAACTTGGAGCAAGTATTTCAGCGATTGAAAGGAGCGAAATTGAAGCTTAACCCAAAAAGTGCAACCTGTTCCGGAAGCAAGTGCACTACCTCGGCCACGTAGTATCAGAGGATGGAGTGTCGGTTGACCCAGGGAAGATAGAAGCGGTCAAGTCTTGGCCGGTTCCGAAGGACAAGCATGAAATAAGAAGTTTTCTTGGGCTATGCACTTATTACCGACGATTCGTTCCTGGATTTGCTAACATCGCCAAGCCTCTCACGAGACTAACTGAAGAGGGCAGAGACTACGTCTGGGAGAAGAGCTGCCAGGATGCCTTTGAAGAATTGAAACAGACGCTGACCACTGCGCCCATCTTGAGCTATCCACAGGCTGAAGGAAAATTCATTTTGGATACTGATGCCAGCAACGTGGGCATCGGAGGCGTGTTGTCCCAAGTTCAAGATGGCCACGAAAAAGTGCTCGGTTACTTCAGCAAAGTGCTGTCGAAACCGGAACGCAACTATTGTGTGACCAGGAGAGAGCTGTTGGCCGTAGTTAAGTCTATAGAGCACTTTCATAAATATCTCTATGGCAGGAAGTTCTTATTAAGAACCGACCATGCGGCATTGATGTGGTTGCTACGCTTCAAGAATCCGGAAGGGCAGGTTGCCAGATGGATAGAGCGCCTTGAAGAGTATGACTTTGATTCGGAACATCGGCCTGGAACCAGTCATCGAAACGCTGACGCACTATCGAGGAGACCCTGTTCCAAGGATTGTACGCACTGCTGTCGTGCCGAAGAGAAAAATGAAGCAACCTGCTTGAGGACTACTGTCATAGATGATAGATGGACTGAAGACCAAATCCGAGCTGACCAGGAGTCTGACGAAGTTTTGAAGCGTGTGATGGAGTGGAAGATGCAAGAAGCGCGGCCTAACTGGGAAACGGTAGCACCATATTCGCGAGAGCTAAAATCGTATTGGGCTCAGTGGGGCTCTTTGGTAATGGAAAATGGTCTTCTCAGACGAGTGTTAGAAGACGAAGCTGGGACCAATAGCAGACTTCAGACTGTGGTTCCGAAGGCAAGAATTCCCGAAGTTTAAAACTTCTTCATGATGGAACATCGGGAGGGCATCTTGGAGTCCGGAAGACTATAGAGAAGGTCAGAGAGCGATTCTATGGGTTAATTGCAAGAATGACGTGAAAGACTGGTGCCGGAGATGTACAACTTGCGCCGCTGCCAATGGACCTTCCCAAAGGAAGAGGGCCCTTATGAGGCAATACAACGTTGGCAGTCCGTTTGAAAGGATTGCGATTGATATTGCCGGACCATTTCCCACGACGGAATTTGGAAATAAATACATCTTGGTTGCAGTAGACTACTTCAGCAAATGGGTGGAAGCTTACGCATTACCCAAATCAGGAAGCTGTAACAGTGGCTGAGACTTAGTTTAAAGAACTTTTCAGTCGGTTTGGTGTGCCGCTTGAACTTCACTCCGACCAGGGACGGAATTTTGAATCAGCAGTGTTTCAAGAGATGTGCAAAATATTGGTATTCGCAGACACCCGAACAACTGCCTTGCACCGCAATCAGATGGCATGGTGGAGCGCATGAACAGGACAGTTATCAAGTATCTATCAAAAGTTGTCGCAGACCACCAGCGAGATTGGGACCAGCAACTACATCTATTCTTGCTGCGTATAGAGCATCGGTCCACGAAACCACTGGCCAAAGTCCATCTAGTGTGCTTTTTGGACGAGAACTGCGCTTACCATGCGATCTTAAGTTCGGCTTTAAACCGAATGAAGAAGTAGTTGGAGATGATTATGTTTCGAGCTTACGGAGGCGAATGGATGATATTCACGATCGGGTGAGGGCGAATATCCATGAAGCAAGCGACCGCATGAAGGAACACTACGACATCAGAGCGAATGAAGGCGGATATCAGCCTGGAGACCTGGTCTGGCTGTTCAATCCTCAGCGACGTCGAGGCTTCTCACCTAAGCTGCAACGATCGTGGGACGGGCCTTACGAAGTAATAAAGCGAATTAATGACGTCATCTATCGCATCAGAAAGAAACCCAATGGTAAAGCAAGAGTGGTGCATTTTAATCGCCTAGCTCCTTATCTTGGGGACAATCAAGAGGACGAGCAGATGGTCCGAGTTTGTAGACTCCCCGAAGAAGAACTCAGCTATGAGGAGTTTATGGACAAGTATGGGAATGGCCGCAAAGTGCGTCATGGTGTAACAACGGAGATTCAGGAGGATTTGTTTTTGGCTCCTGAAGGGTGCGCGTTAGCACATTGTGTTGCCCAAGATTTAAGAATGGCAAGGGGATAGCTACCGTATTCAAGAAGAAATTTGGTGGTGTCCAAGATCTCCGAAGCCAGAACCCTGAGGTGGGCAAGGCTCTGCACTTGTCAGGAAAGAAACGGCCTTTATTCTACTTGGTGACCAAAGAAGCCTCAGTTGGCAAGCCAACCTACCGGACGATGTGGGACAGCCTGATAAGTTTAAGAGAGCAGCTGTTGGAGCTGGGGATCAATAAGATCAGGGTGCCAAAAATAGGCTGTGGATTGGATGGCTTGGACTGGAGGGTCGTAAGGAACATGCTCGAAGAAATTTTCCGATATACTGGAATAGAGTTCCTAGTATGCAGTTACAATCCGCGGTCAGCAGAAGGGAGGCGACGGACGGTAGCGTGCTATTTCTTCCGGACCTCGTCGTGTAGGAATGGAGAGAACTGTTCGTATCTTCATGGAGGTGATAGTTCCTGTTCCGGGACGGAACAGATCTAAGGAGGGAGCAGTGTAACGAGCGCCAACTTTTCAACTGGCGGTTCCGATAGGCGTCCCTAGATGGCGCTAGCATAGCGGAAGAAGAACTACCTACGACGAATAACAGAGGGCAGCACCGGGTCGAAGATTCGAGAATATTCTCCAGAATCTTCGAGGACATTCTAGAAGGCCCCCGAACAATCTGGAAGTTCGCGCCAGCTATAAATAACGCGTCGGGTTGGCCAGGAGGCAGTCAATCGATACGAGTTCGATAGTGCGGTCGCAATTGAATTAGTACAAGTAATATAAATATCGTTTACATAAATAAAGACATTAGTGGTTAAGTGATATAGTTAATAAGCATTTTAAATATATCGCCTGTGTGTTTTTCTAAAACCCCGACAACGTTTTAAGAACCGAAAAACGTTACAATATCGACACTAATAAACAGTTTTGAGTTTTCAAGATCTAATATCGGCATAGTTTCGGTAAGAGCGCTCGAACCTCGTCCTCTAATAGCTTAATTGGTAAAGCACCCGCCCGGCAAGCGGGAGGATGTAGGTTCGAATCATGCGTGAAAAGAAAAAAAATTCTTGGGAAAAATTACTCCTAATTATTACAATTAAAAGCAGAAATACATTAATTTGTTATTTTCTCACTGTAAAAAACTTGCAATCTTTGCATATTT
This sequence comes from Protaetia brevitarsis, assembly GCA_004143645.1. Lineage (NCBI taxonomy): Eukaryota > Metazoa > Arthropoda > Insecta > Coleoptera > Scarabaeidae > Protaetia > Protaetia brevitarsis. Next base: position 23,335 of record RXPK01003642.1, on the reverse strand, counting down.
GCCGTCCTGTCGATCTTTCAAGATCTAATATCGACATATGTTCGGTTAAAACGCTCGAACCTCGTCCTCTACCAGTTTAATTGGTAAAGCGCCCGTCCGGCAAACGGGGGATGTGGGTTCGAATCCTGCGTGAGGAGAAAAAAATTTCTTGGGAAAAATTAGTCCTAATTATTACAGTTAAAAGCAGAAATACATTAATTTGTTAATTTTTTTATTTTTTTTCAAGTATGTTTACGAAAATTTGTATGTGGCCCTAAAATTTAATTCGGAGCAACTTTTTCAAATAAATTGTGTGGATATTATATCATCTAACCTCACGTTTTGCCGATTCATAGAATACTTTTTAAATTTGCCGACATGCTAGTGGTCAAGTGACATCTGTCAAAATAAATTTTGGGATTGTTGGACATGCTGAATCTATCTGCCTACATAAATTTAATAAAATTTTCAGTTTTTTTTAACAATAAAAAAAAATCTCATATGTTGCAACACTTATGCCGGTCATTGTACAGAGTTATTCACGCTAAACAGCACGAAATCTTGTGGCCAAAACACGCGACCTACAAAAAGTTTCAGTTCTGGGATACATGGACTATTATGGTAACCTTTTAAAATTATTTTCATAGTACACTGAGTATCCCAAAAAGCCTTAAGAAGGCATCAAAGTTGTGTTTTCTTTTAATGGAAGCCCCTGTATATTATTGCATTTTTGGATTCTCTGATCAAAATGATTTGAATTTTGTGAAAATCTAACGTAATTTTCATTTTTCAAATACTTCATACTATACATAGTGTACAAAAACTAAAACTATTCAAATAAAAAACTTTAAGTAGCTATAACTTCTAGATAGAACACTGTATTTTTTAAATTAGCAAGTGTACTTTTTAATTACCTGTATATCAAATAGCATTTATGGCTTAAGTTTTAAGGCTTTGCGCTTTCACAGAATACGCCAAATAATTGTTTTTTCGAACCATTTGATGTTTTTTTAAATAAAACTTCTAATGTATCTAGTTGCCTACTATACTTAGAAATGTCAACTTTACTATAGTTGTTAGTTTTCTTTTTTGGTAAGAACTTACATCCTTATTATTTGTTATATTGTTATTATTGTATTGCTTGGTCAAAATAAAGATTTACTCAAAAGAAGAGCGTATTGATATGATTATTATACTTGGAGAATCTTATCAAAGTGGTTTATTGGCTTTTCCAGTTGATTCTCAAAGTTATCCTAACAGAAATCATCCTAAATTAGTCGTTTCTGAAATACTATTAAACCAGTTAAAGGAGAGTGGAAGTGTTATAAAAAACTACAAAAACATACTTTGCAGGCTAAAAGAACCGACTAAATAAATTAGCTGACATTTCTAAATACCATAGGCCACTAGATACATTCGAACTTTTATTAAAAAACATCAAATGGTGGAAAAAAACACGATTATTTGACGTATTCTATAAAACGCAAAGGATTAAAGCTTAAGCTATAAATACCAGTCAAATTTGCTGGTTCTCAATACTTTTAATTTGTATACAACTTGCATAAGAGCATAAGATGGCGAGTTTATTATAATTGGATTCTAAAATATAGTATATTATTACACTTCACTGTAAACGCTTGCATAACTTAAATACTTCTTCAGTATTTGAAACATGAAAATTCGGTTAGATTTTCACAAAGTTCAAATTATTTAAAAAATCTTAAATTTTAAGATACAATTGAAACTTTAAATTGGTATTAAAGGTCAAAAGAAATAAAAATTTTCAATAATACATTTGTAATTTAAGTATAATCGATAAAAGATACAAAAATACAAAAAAAAAATAAAAATTTGCAGTTATACTTAGAAACGTAAATCGAAATATCACAAAATAATAATAGCAACAATAAAAATAATAACTATGTCTAAAATTGTGAATTTACATCCCATTACTTATTTCCCTCTTTTGAAGATACAGAGGAGTGTGCCGACCCTCAGAAACACCCAGTATTATGCAAGCCTAGTGTCAAGTTGATATATTGTACTGGGATCCAGAAATAGAAGCGTCAAACCCTCATCAACATCTACATATATTACAAGAAAAAATATATACAATACACACGCATACGAATACGAGCAACTTTATTTCTTCTATTACCCTTTAAAAGACGAGGGTCAAGAACAATATGAACGAATTGCCCCACTAACAACCACCCTATCGATCGATGGTAACGTCAGCATTTGCTTCATACGGTGTATATAAAAATTTAATTTAATTTTTTAAATATGTCTGCATTAAATCACGGTCAGCCATTAAAAATATTAAGATATAAACATTTGCACACATTCTCGTAGATGGAATTAGCAACCTCAACCCTTCTCAACAGTACCCTGAAAATATTAGTTGGACCACTGCCGAAACGCTGGATTTTAATAATCCTACAGACGATGGAAACTGCATGAATAAAAACTCGTAAGTGCAACAGTTTATATAAATATTTATTACGTAATAATTGTATTATTCACGAGCGACTCGTGATAATTGTAAGTGGGAAGCTCTTAGTTTTCAACATAACTAAACAGGTGTAAAGAACTGGAGATGTAAATAAAAAAAAAATGACCAAACAAATACAAGACTCACTTACGTTGCTTGACATTTAAATCAAAGCGGAACGATGAATTTTCGCTAAGTAAACTGTTTACTTGATAAAAAATTATTTACAACAGATAAATTTTATTTGGAACTATTCTCGTTAATTAATACCTGCAACTAAACCCAGTTTCCTGAATCCAAGTTATTACTGTAAATAGCGCTTTTATTAACGGCTATTACACAGCGTACCTGACGAGTTTGTGCTAAGTAACGTATTACTTATGACTACAGCACATGGTTAGTAGAAGTAACAACAATGCTGATCGCTATTAAACTCATGTATTTTCTTAAATATGTAACAACTTGCCATAACTATATTTATTTGAGTTTTGCTGCCACCCCGTGATTGTTTTATTATTCCGGATTGACTAATGCGGCGGAGTAATAAAATAGTCCCCGAGATTGCTACGCGCGCAGGCTAGCGTCAAGTAAGAGTTACGGACGTGGAAAAAGGTCGTCGAAAAAAGGTGGCCAAAGAGTACGGCCATTGTAGGCCAGTTGGAACGCAAATATATTAAAAATACCGGGTGGGTTAACTCAAGGCCCCATCCGTATAAAGAATCCCAGCGAAAGAAGAAGTACCGAGCATATAAACAATCGGATGTTTCAAGGTTGCAGTTTTAAACCATGTGGTGGGATATTTGAATTCCCCATCATTGTGATGATATCTGCGCCCGCTGGTGAAATTAAAAGTGTGGATGCCGTCGCTAGTGATCCGACAGTCCAAGTGCCATCTGCAGTTAGGGATATCCCGACGAAGTAGCCGTTTTCGAGGCGATCACCGGACATAACCGCCACGTACGCCGACAAAGGATCAACTCACCGAGACAACGCCCAGTGCAAAAAACCAACAGAAACCCCAAGTTTACCGCCTAGGTATATTATTTCTTTGTTTGTTATTAGTTGTAACTTCAAAGCCATATTTCTCTTTGTCCTTTGTTTAGATTTCAATAATTTCAATAACTAAATAACGTTTCAAGGGGGCCCCATTGGTCTTATCTTTTATTATTGCTTTGTTCATTTTTTCATTATTAAGGAATATATTTTATGAGTCATTACGTTGTAAATTGTTTAAAAAAACTGTTGTTAAAGTAAAACCAATATCTTTCATTCATATCAGGTAGTCACTGTGTTTGTCCTATACAAAAAAAAAACTATTACTAATTACTGCTTTTTATTTAAATTATATACTTAGCTGCACAACAAATTTAAGGAAAGTATATTGAATATTTATAGCAAACCATTACTTTTTATATATCAGGTATTTAGTGAACGTGCATTAATGATACTGTTTCCTTATCACAAGTAATCCAAATAGCTTGCATTAATTGAGGTTAATAATGAAAGTGTGATAGCCATTATAGAATAGTTCACTCATAGCAATACATCTACTTGACATGAGTAAATCTTTTACTTACCGCAACTGCATATATTCTTTGGATTACTACTTCAGTTTAATTATCATAAGTAACTTCATAAGTAACCGGTATGAAGCAGATCGTAAGTAACTTAGATTGCTTGTTGTTAGTATCAGTGTTTAGGATCTTTTTTTTACTAGTGCTAAGTAATCTGTGCTTTTGTCCCCTATCCAGCTGAACTTTTTACTTACTATAATTGTATTTTTATTTATGATTATTAAATTTTTTCTCAATGTAATACACATACAATGTATGTGAAATTAACAAAAAACACTCCGAAGCAAAACGGAATTCAAAACAAAATTGTCAATAAATGCAAAAGTAAAATCTACCATTAGATGTCCACATCTGGGCGGAAGACGTTAACTGATTTCCCTAAAGAACTAAAAGTAAAATGAACGTAAAAACAGGTAAAAGCAGCACAGTAAACAGTTTAAGTTTTATAAAGAACTTCAAAAACAATCCAGGAGCATGGTTTATAGAAATCTGCCATAGCAGAAATTATTTTAGTTTGGCTATGGTTACACAGATGGCGAAGCAATTATTATATATTATATTAAGTTTTAGTTTTATTATCATTAAAAAAATCAAAAAGTGGTTGATTGCCAACTCAAAGCGGGAAAACCAGATATTGAAATTAGAAGCGGTACAAATACCGCTTTAGCTGTAGACTTGGTAATACTACTACGGGCCGTGAGCTACCGTGTTTATCGTCTACCCCCAGGTTTTTTTTCGTTAGGTCTTCGGCAATATTCGGCGCGTATGGTTCATTGTCTATGATTTTACACAGGGAGAGTTTTACCATCTGGGCTCACAATCGGATAGCCTGACGTTATGACCTTATTAGCGGTAAAGCTAGTGTGACATTGAATAGGAAACAATCATTCATACGTTAGTAGTTAATCTGTTACATTATAATATATTATATGTATATAATTATGTATTAGATTTCTTATTTTTTTTCGGAGTTAGGGGCTCTAGCCCATGAACCATATAAGCCTAACAGATTTCCTTATGTTAATTATTGAAGGAATTTTGTATTATTCGCAATTATTCAAGTATCTGACAAAACAAATAAGCAGTGTTGTTTATAACCTATATAACCAAAATAAAAATGAATTAAAACAAACAAACGCCTAATAAACCTACGGGAAAAACTGCATAAAACTGGACAATATTCGAAACTAACTCGTATAAAGTTAATACGGATGAAATGACGGGTCTATTCTAAGCACGCGTTAAAAATAGCTAAAGATGCAGATGCGCTAAAACTGCCGGTTTGAATTTCACTGGGTGTCACACGTTTTAACACAATTGGGAATTCAATTCACCTTAATACACAACAAAACTTCAGGCAATAAAGTCGCAAATGCCAACGATAAATTTTGAATGGGTCAAATTATCTTACGAAATTCGCTTTACGGAAAAAACAAAAAGTAATTTTATAAATGTAAAATTGAAATTTTAAAATAGATTTAGAAGGATTTTAAATGTGGTATTATGTTTATTTTACATTTTTAAATTAGCCACAATAAACGATTCTTAAAAAAAAAATAATGAATGAGAAAAATAATTATTTAATCGGACAAAGTACACAGTCATTAATTTAAAACACACACTCAATTTGTCATCTCTACAATGAAAGCATTAACGGATTATTTTGTTTGCTGTTTACTTTAAATAGTCATAAAAATGTATAACTGCTTGTGTTTGTTGGAGGTAGAAAAATATTTTTTTTTTAATGAGATGAAATTATTTTTATGAACAATTTATAGCACATTGACAAAAATATTGGTAGAAAAAGTAATGGGCGCCCAGATCTCTGTAAACAAAAAGTATCTGTTATTAGAAAAGGACGCACAACAAAAAGTAGGTCTCCGATTGGTATCCCAAATATTTTAATTTCATCACATAAAAATATAATTAGTGAAAGAAAAAATAGCCCAATCAGATTTGTCACACTCTAACAACGTGAATTAAAATAAATAAACTTATGCCAAATAATTAACTGTCTTTTCTAATAAAGTTGATAAAATATTGGCTAAAATGTTTTCCTTTCGTATTCTCTATATTCACAAGCAAATCGTAATCGACCAAAAATTACTGGATTACTCCTAAGCAATATAAAGAAATTTAATTGGAACATAAATCTATGAAGAAAAAACCCTTTTGCAGCTATGTATTTAATGCATTTTCCATAAAATACATTCAATTTAACGATACATTTCATAATCCAGTTAGACATATACCACACCCAGCTATAATATAATATGCTTCCTGTAATTCATATTATTCGAATATTTTAATAGTTTCCCCCACAAAATTACTTACTAGAACATCACCTTACAATGAAGAATAATAATAATATAAATATATTAAGTTATGGCATTTATTTTAAGAAGCAAACGCATCAAGAATAACTGCCATTTCGCTGGCCCATCATTTATACTGTAAGGAGGATGTTTATAGCTGACGGAAATACTTCTTTCACGGCCATGAATTGTAACTAATCAGCATTTGCAGTCTTCGTTGAACTTGAAATCGCTTTACTTTACCAAAAAAAAAAAAACCTTATTTCATACCTTTCTTCTTTTAAGGTAATGTCCACTTCATGCGGTAAATGATATCAATATAATCCTATGTTTCAAGTGTTATTTAAAGTGGTAAGATTTCTAATATAGATAAATACCATATAATATTCTTAGCAGTAACGCTAATTATTTGTTAGGATGGTAAGTATGTATGAATGGTTATTTAGAACACTGCTTATCATAAATAAATCAAAACTAAACCTAAACCGGCTTAGCAGCTGGAGATATTAGTTAAACTAATATTATGAATAATGTATGTTGTAATTGCGTCCATAAACTCCGTTTTGAAAATAACTAATTTCAAGATATAAACAACCAAGTAAATTTATTGCCTAAAATAAACACTATTAAAAAAAGTATTTGTAACATTGGTAGTATATTGTCTTATGAGATACGTATGTGTATAGCGTATTTCAAATTTTTGGTAATCAGCCATAAAGTTTAAGTGCTATTACGTTGCGCAGTTAATTATCTAAAAAGATCCCGCAATTCATCAAATTGCGTTACAGTTAGTCACAAAATGACAAATATAACTAAGTACTTTCTAATAATTTTACAAAATACGTATATATTATACGTTTATTAGATTTTGGAGCAATGTTAACAATTTCATTCGTTATGTGGTTTAGATATCCACTACACACATTTCAATACCTATTTTGCAATATCAAATAAAATTCTTTAAAAATTAATTCATTCATTGCTTGCCAATAATTTAGCGTTAAATAACAAAAAGGAAAAATCTGACGAAACATTTAGTTACTTACGCAAAGTATTTATTCCAAACGGAATAATGAAGTTTCTAAATACTGCCAATTTGATTAAAAACTGGAGCTGGTCTCTTGGCACCTCACCACAGAATTGTTGTGGAGATATTTTAAATGTACGTAACGTGTTTATGGTTAATAAAACTTAGGTTTTTTACTAAATCGACAAAATTTAACCTGGATTAAAATCTCACTTAAGATGACACATGAAATTTTGCAACATCGCTAAACGAGCAAATATTCCCATTTCTAAGAAAGAATTTATTATCAAAATAGTTATGCTAGATAAAAGCAATAATACATTCAATATTTACAAAGCATAATGTTTAAACTACTTATCTTGGGATTTCTAATATTGTAATTGACACATGCACCATGCACGTCTGCATTAAAGAAACAATCCCACTTTCGTAGATAGCCAGGCATACATAGATAGGCAGGTATAATGTTTAAAAATAGTACTTATTAATTAAATATTTTGGGACACCACTGTTCGGTGTATTGATTTCATTTCTCACCACTGCTTATGAAAAGAACAATAACTGAAGTTATTTTTTGGAACGAAAAGAACGAAAAATCATTCACACCGACTGCAAACTAAACAGGTTATGATAACATGAAATGAAATCGCTACAGTTAAATTAAATACGTATAAGCACGTTGTCAAATGATGTTGGTGAATAGAACAGGTATTGAGAAAGTAGAAATTATTGACCCCAGATGAAAATCTTAGTCCGGGATGAGTCATTTGTAAGAGACTCGTATAAAAAAGTATGTTGTGCACCTTCTGTGGTGAACACAGAGTACTCAACAAGAAACGTCAAACCCCTAAATGAATGCACAACGCGGAGGACTCCCTCCCGCAAACATATACGTTACAATAAGTAAATAGATCCCTTAGTAGCAATAAATAAACCCGTAAGGACAATATTTTCTTGCCAATGTTTAAGTCAAAGGTCTACCTTATTAGGCTAAACAGTTAAACAAACGAATATGACCTTTATGAGCACAAAGTATAATGAAACGTTCAACAATAATTTGCAACAACATACCACCGATAGCCGGCAATATACAATCGGTACACGGTAAATTAATGCACAGGCGGTCGATATATGTGGATTTCTGTACGTTTTCGGGCGTTTTTTAAGTTAAAAACTCTCAGGTGAAAGCGGCACACGACTGTATGAACTGGACATTTCGACCGAAATTTCACTAATTTAGAACGCAACTATTGCCGATAACACTTCGCCGAGCATTCAAGCACACAATAAAATAGAAAACTCACCCAAATAATCACCCTGGTCACTATAAAATCCTCCAAAACTATATACACACCTCAAAAAAGCATACTTTTAGGTTCTACAAGATGGCTGTTACCCCGTACACACACGCAGTCGACCGCTGCGACCTACGCCTGACTGAACCGAACACGGATGCCAATGGATCGGTCTCCGGAAGCTTGTCTTAGCTTGGTTCTTGGATTTATGACGTAATTGACAAGGTGACTAGTAGTGCGCATGTGTTCGTAGCGTAGCTGTAATTTCAGGGGTGCCCAAACTGTTACTGTTGCCGTTGAATGTTAAATTAGCGATTTGTTTCCTGGTCTAAAAGGGATTTTTAATTATGTTATTGTGCTCTTAATTATCTGAGTTCCGGTATCGGATCTTTATCTTAAAAGATACGAGATGCCCTTTGTGATATTATTATTTGCGAACAGATTAGATAATGCTTAATCTTATCTGTGAGATGCGCGTATAAATAAAGACAGGATCACACGGGAAATATTATTATTACTACACCTGTTTAAGGCAGATTGGTACTCCCATGAATGAGATACAAAACAAAGTCTGAAGTGTACTAACACATATATTGCTATATTAAAAAAAAAGTTTTTATAATTGTTCCACATAAATGAAAAGAATGATTTAAATTTCGGAAATATCCAATAAAAAAAATCTCAATAAAATAAAATATGAGAATGTTTACATGTGTGCCATCTATAATAAAAGTATCGAACTTGGAGCGTCAACATCACGATTTCCTACTCACAATTCTCTGATCGTATTGCGTTGATGTGCGCACGCAATCACTAGATGGCGCCAGCATTTTTAAAGAACGTTTAATATTTCTCAAAAATTAAATTTTACATTTTCATTATTCTTATTATCGGTAGAACGGTGCTGATTTCCAATAGTAGCTTTTAATTATTCATGTCGGTGTAAGTATATGGCCTCTCATAATCTATAATTTGGTTAAAATTAAAATTAAATTAGCATCACAGTTCCTCAATTTTTTTCCATAATTCATCACAATCGTTATTATGGCTATAACTGACATGACAACAAGTTTTGCTATACCTTCTGGCCTTTATATTTGTGCAAAATATTTATAAATTATAAATAAATAATTAAATATAAGTTGCTCTAACTATCAATCTACATTCTATTTAAAATATTTAGGCAAATGTTTCGATGTGTAAAACCTTTATAGAAAGTAGTGCTGTTATCCGGATCCGGATAATTTTGGAATCGGACAATTTATTATCCGGATATCCGAATCTTAATGCTATCCGGATCCACTATCCGAAACCTCAGATCCTGATCTGCTATTCGAAATCTCGTATCTGGTGCAATAATCACTAAGATTTGTTAAACACTTATGTAATGCAAATTGTTTCGTTGATTTACTTAATTTTGTCCTTCAAAAGTCATGTTTATATCTTGTAATTCCTTAAGTTTTAAGTGGATACAGTAACACAATTATAACTTCATCTAAGTTTTATTTATTTTTCCTTTGCTACGATCGTTTCGTTGTTTACTATAACAACTTTTTCAAGCAACTATTTCCAATTAACTGTAAGGCAATGAAATGATATTTATACATATTTATACAAACTACATAAGGCAGTAGTTTATAGTTTGGCAGATTATTTATTTTTGTTTAATTTTCCCGCAAGTGATATATTATAAACTTTGCGATCCGTAAGGACGGTGTCAGATTTAAATTTTAGTTAATGGAATTTAATTAACAAAGAAACAATCAACAATTGAAAACATATAATAAAGATAAGTGTATAGAACAGACTATTAGAATACAATCATTCAACTAGCACGTTTAACGTATGGAAATTCGTACGTAGATATTTTATTTTACGTATGTTTGTTTAAATCCATACTATTTTTAAAATGATAAACAATATTTAATATACACTAATACCGAAATTTTGTTAGCTAATAAACGATTTATGAATGTGCAACATAAAAAAAATATAAACAATCGATTAATTATAGAAAAAAACATCAAACTCACTTAGTTTAATATACAATAACGGAATATACTAACCAATTTCCTTTATTTTACTTAAAAAAAAAATATTTTATGTTACTATAAATAATAAATTATTCCTATGTTGCAAATAAATTCACAAAACGCTTATCAGCTAAAAATTTTCGGCGTTAGTGTATATAAAATATTGTTAAAGATATGAGATAATGGTTTGTTTTCTCTGCCGTATTTGGTTTATATATAATTTTTAAAAAACTTCTTGGGAAGCGGCATTTATTTATTATTTTATATTACTTATACAAAAGCGTTTCGATGCTTTTACCACATCTTTTTCAATTTGTCTCTGTGTCGGTAAACTTCAATTGTATGTTCATAATAGTAACATAAAGTCAATATTTTTAAATTCACATCTTTTTTTTAATATTTTTACTTTAAGTTTTCAGATTTTCAAATTTTATCGTCTATGTGTTACATGTTGTGTACATTGTTGCGTGTGTGTGTGTGTAGTCACTTTAAACCAAGAGAATATTTATTAATTATAGTAATAAAGTGTAGTATTATTCTAGGATAACATTGCAAATTAATAACTATTGCAATTTCTATTACTTTCAAATGAAAATGAACTACCATTCATATCTTTCTTATAGTAAAAAATATGAAAATGAAATAACAAGGGAATTATTCCTGAAAAATACATCATAATGGTGTTATAAGTAAAAAAAACAAGCCATTTGTTTAGGTAAACAAATAAAGAAAATAAAATTGTGTTTCCCATTCTTTGTAAGAAATACGTCTGCTTATGCTTAGAATATCCATTAAATTTATATTCCACGATCTTCGCATAAATAACTTATGTGTTCTGTGTTGTGTTATGTTTTCGCCGATATAAAATCTCAAAACACCTGAATGATTTTGCGTTAGTTAGGTCAGGAAATGTAAACAAGTGACCCATGTATGTAAGCGAAGTTTAAAAACCAAATATATGCAATTCTGAAGGAAATACGTTAGTATTTATATTTAGGTAGATAAGTATTCTCGATAAGAACCTATTTTTCATTTTAAAATGTAAAATCTAAATTTGTGCACATTAAATTTTTTGTGTCGGCATTATTTTAGTTGGGGCCATTATTATAATCACAGTTTAAACCGTAGATCAATAATCTTCGGTTTAAACGTCACTTTAGACTTAAGGGTTGGCCCGTGATTGGTCACACCACTCAATATTGTCACGAGCCCCTACTGTGATCGATTGTATACTTATAGCAAATTGCCTGGACAGTGACAAATTAAGTAAATAAAATTTAAAAGGTATCGATCGTGTGAATAATTGATGTCTACCTATATATGTGCTCAAGTTACTTAATTAAGGTAAACGTTGCTCATACTTTAATACACTCCTTCTTTATTTGCGCCAGTTAATTCTATATCAGGACATGCCCTCATCGAACTTCATTAATAACAACCTTTCCATTCATGCGTACGTGACGACGCGGATATAAGGATAAGGACAGAGCGCCTTTTTCCTATAACCTGCGGGTCGAAAGCGAACCTGGATTTTCCACCCACCCACTTAGTTTCGGACCAAGCCGCCTCCGTCAAACCCCGGATTCATTCAAAACTTTCTGGCAGGGCGGTAGGAATATACGAAAACAAACGCGGCGTAGACAAAAACCCATCGCCCACGTTCACCGAGAGGGAGCGCACGCGTCCTTTTATTGATGCGACGACGATTCGGAGCCCTGCGCCTCGCGCAAGATTCACTGAACGCGTAGGATCCGATCTTATAAGCGGACGACCGCATCCGCGATCTATTTTTGTTCTCGCGGTCTTCGGAGAGTTCGGTACTTAAAAAACGTTACCAGTTGCTGCAAATCGCGCCATAGGTCAAGAATAATTAAAGAGAGAAAGACAGAGAGAGTGCCGCTTTATAGGAAATAATAAAAGCATGGCCACGACGACGTCAATTCCGATCACCTCGTGCAGATACATCATATTCTGTAAGTTGATACGATTGTAGGGGAGATTTAGCTTTCCGCGAGTTAAATTATTAAATTATTATACCTATCAGCCATCCTCGGCCTGTAATAAATAGCAGCGTAACGTCAATTGCTCGCGGTTTTGTTTATATCATTCAAATCAGTGTCAAGTCCAGATGCATCACTCTGTTTAGAGAAACAGGGCGATCTCATTACCTTCGCGACTAATTTAATTCAATTATCGTTGTGTGTTCTCACTTTTATAATTCCAATAAAAAAATACGTGGTGTGTTTACTTACGCAAGCCCCGAGTTGTTATTAGCAACCCATTTAGAAAATTAAATGGGAACGTGCCTGCATGATAGAGTTACATATTCTTTATCTCTTCTCTTTTATAATATCAGGAAATAACACCAATAGTATCTGTCTAGAGTCTAGTCGAATAATCCCCTATAGAAATAACTGAAATGGATTCCCAAAATACGCGCGCACGAAAAGTAATAATTGAATTTTCCTATTGTTTTTTGTGTGTTGGTTAGTTGAAAATCGATAGGTCATACAATTGGAGCAATCTTTCCATTTATAGAAAAGTGTTAGTTTTTTTTTCTTAAAAATAATTCCGGCGCAAATCTGTTTTCCACAGTAAAAACAATCTTTTCTTATTAATAGAAGTGTTTTCTATATAATAATAATGCTATAATAAAATAGCATTTGAATGGGGATGGTCATATGGCCTATTTACACCCACGATTTCTTGAGGTCAATTGTGACCCTCTTTACCCTCTTGAAGTTCTCAAACCCAAGCAGTAGAAATTACTGTTGCTCAATAACAAAGTGTGGGGCAATAATCCTATGTTTTTTGCTATTTTCTTAATTATATACAAAGTTTAACAGCGGTAACAACTTGGTTTCTGGTAGTCAAATGGTAACAACTTTTGAAATGTTGTATATTGGGATATGTATAGGCGGATTAGATGTACAACTTAAAAATAAAATGCATTCTGCAGGGTATTTCACAACTTAGCAGTACATCAAAGTTGTTTTTCTTAATAAGACACCCTGTATTTCATGACATTTTCGAAGAGTACACTAAAAGTTAGACCAATTTTATTTAAGGTTCCTTATGCCTAATTTTTATAGTTTATGAAATAATTCAATTTGTTTAAAAATGCAATGTTGCACCAAAATGTTTACACACTAAAAAAAAATTTTTGGTAAAATTCCTGTACGATTTTGGGCCAATTTTGTAATCCCAAAAACCGTATAGGTATTTTATTTTTAGAAGTAATATTTCTAACTATAAGTAATCTTCCTGAGGTTTTTTTCTTGTAACCTGCAATATTCATAATAAAATTTCGAAATGTGGGTAATTTTTACAAGATGTTTTCATGTAGTCGGGAATACTCACAAGTAAAATTTCTAATAAAGTAGTGATAATTTCCATAGAAGTCTCACTTGTTTAAATGTAAAACAGTTCCTAAGAAATAATTATCTCGCAAGTAATAGATAAATATTTGATAACCATGTCTGCCATGTAGAAAACTTATATCGAGTATGAAAGTTTGTGTAGTGAAATAGGAGAACCGCCATCTTTACGGCAATTTCTGTACTTGTAGAATATGTTTTACGTCTTTGCTACTATAGGCCAGAAAATTTTGCTATTATATGTTCAGAACATCAGGACGTGATAATTTACAGTTTTGTAATACAATTTCGACGTAAACACTACAACTACTTTATCTATAACTGTACCGACTATTTATAAAATAAATAGTTTCTTTAAAAAAATGTAGTGAAATAGGAGAACCGCCATTTTTACGGCAATTTCTGTACTTGTAGAATATGTTTTACGTGTTTGCTACTATAGGCCAGAAAATGTTGCTATTATATGTTTAGAACAGCATGACATGATAATTTACAGTTTTGTAATACAATGTCGACGTAAATCTACAACTACTTTATCTATAACTGTACCGACTATCTATAAAATAAATAGTTTCTTTAAAAAAATCGTAAGAACTTGATATCGTATATCCAAAAAATATTCTTTTACTATTAAGGTAATTTATTTGAATAAAGGATATTATTTTTAACTGTAATTTTCCAAATTGTAAGAAATGTTAAGTTTTTCCTGAGAGATACTAATATTTTTCTTAGTAATATTACAAGGTTAAAGATTTTTTTCTAAGAAACAGAGCTTTTCCATTAATATTCACGTAAAACATTTTGTACATTTACTCCCATTGAATGCGAAAAATTATCCAAAAAAGTGATTTTTACCAAGAAAAATTACCTAATTTTTTTAGTATGTAGTATCTCGAAAATGAATTAATTTAAAAAAGTGAAAAGAAAACCGTAAATAGCAGATTCTTTGTACGTAACTTTGTTATTTTGAATGGAACACCCAGTATATCTTTTCGTTGATAAATAGAAATTTCTATTGTCTTTAAACCAGTATTAGGATTCCTTATCCTATCTCCACTAACTAAATTGTCATTAGCTTACCTTAATTCAATCTGTATAGGTGGCTGGTGTTTTGACATGTATCCTGTTTGCACCATGAAGGCATACTGGTTGCAAGAAAGAACTGATATGATTTTAGTTATTAGCGAGTGTCAGGAAAATTTCTTTCTTGCGTCTCGGGTGTATGCGCCGAAGTACCCTAGCCGAAAAAATCCAGATAGGGTTGGACAGATTTCGTAACACAGGCAACGTTGCTTACATAAAGCGACATAAAACAATAATTGTAGACGAAGAAAATAAATTTGCGGTATAGGGAGCAGTCATTGAAGAAATGTAATTGGTCCGCATTTTTTCATTAGACACCTAAATGAAAACGAATTTCTAAGCATCCTTAAAAGGGGACTTTTGGGCCTTTTGAATGGCGTACTCATTTCAAGCGGTTCGTCAGAAATTATCTTCATGGAAAATTTCCTAATAGGTGGATCGGAAGAGGTAACTTAAAAGCTGGAGATAGGCGTAGGGAGATATAATACTGGTTTAAAAGACAATAAAAAAATCTATCTATCAACATAAAGATATACTAGATATTCAATAACAAATAAATAACAAAGTTACGCACGAGCAAAATTTACAAAGTTTGCCTTATTAGGTACTTGAACATCCTGTAGACTACTGGACGACGTTGAATGTCCACTACTCTTATTAGAGTATCATCCGCAAATAGATTGAATTCGTAGTTTTTATTTAGTAGTACCCATTATATCATTCACGTATATAACAAATAAAAGTGGCTTTAGAATAGATCTCTGTGTAGATTCTCCCAAAAGAATTCTCCCAGGTGTCTATTTCTCCTTGTCATACCTATAGTTTTTGTTGCTTCCTGACTTTTAAGTAATCTTTCATCTATTCCAACGCCACCCGAATGCTACTAATCTTTTCAGTAGATTGTCCCTGTAAAAATCTGTCGAACAATTTCTGTAATTTGTTCAAATAAACTTTTTAGAAAAATAGGGCCTAGACTTGAGAAAAAAGTAATTTCAGTGTCATTAGCCTGATCCTCATTTGTTATATAACGCTCACTTTGTTAATTGAACTACTGTTGATCTTTATTTATTTATTTTTTACTCAGAAATTGTGCATGCATTAATACAAAGGCGGTGCTATCGTGAACATCTATGCCTATACGCATACCATGTGATTGTATGATATCCACATTTTCCCACCACCGTACGGTATATTAGTTCGAAGGCCCTTTAAAGCTCATAACTTGGATTATTTTAGCACTATGCTTCCTCAATTTTCTTCCATCTAGGTCTGTTCTGTGACGCACTTTTCCAGTCCAATATCGTCAAAGTTCTTAAGTCTTCCGTCACTGCATCTATTTCTTCTTTCGTCTATCATTTTCTTTCCCCTTCTCCTTCTTTCAGTACTCTTCTGGAATATCTGTGTTCTGGCATCCTGCTTACATGTCTTAATCATCTCAACCTCTGTGCTTTAACATGCTGAACTATGTTGCTATGCTCGTATAGTTCCTTTATTTCACGATTGGTTTTTCTTCTCCAGCCGACTTCTTCTATCTTCGTTCCTTCAAAAATACTCGTTAACATTTTTCTCTCTCACGCCTCTATTTTCATTTAGCTCTCTTTCGGCAATGCCCATGCTTCACACTCGTAGACAACTGTCGGCCACACTATTGTTCTATATATTCTGACTTTCGTTGCTCTGGAAACTTCTTTTCACCTCAACATTTTCGTTATTGACCTCATTGTATTGCTTCTCCTGTTTAATCTTTTTTTCTGTTTCTTTGTCCTCTTCATTGTCATTTCTCATCGTTACCCCCAAACACCAAAGTGACCTACTTTCTTAAAATTGTAAGTTCTTGTATCCGTTACAACATTTACTATATTTTTGTTCATTTGTTGTTGCTTGTTTCATTATTAGGTACTTTGTTTTATCTTAATTAAAGTTAAGCCCATAGATAATGTTATTACCTTTATTAATTTTTTCGGAATTCCTAAGTTATTTATGTTCTTAAAACTGAACCCCACACATATTAAAGCAAAGAGTTGGATTTGACACCGTTTTAACACCATTACATAAATATAAAATAGAAACAAAAGTATATCATCCTTTGCGATATTAAAATCATTTTGACTTCTCGGGTAGAAAATATGATGCAACTTTTTACCGTTTGGGATACTAAAATAAGGGAACTAGGTGCGAGTTAGATACTCTTTATCAGAATAGCGTTACTTCAACATAAAATAGGTGATGATTTTACTGAACTGAGGGATACGTTTATACTATTTTGGTGAAAATTCAACACTACCCCCTTTTACTAAAAAAAAAATACATATCTGTGTGTATCAATAGCTAAGAGCTAAACTGTATTCTTTCTAAAATGGTATTGTGTCAAATTCTAACTAATATTAATTCATTGTTTTCGTAAAACTTGCAGTTTACCTCTGAGGGATTGATATATTTCTTTGAAGACTGTAAACAGTGAATGGTGTTGGTTTAATTTTGATAAAAAGTATATATGTATGATTATTCCTTTCTTATAATCATCCAATTTCTTTACAATTGTATACACACGTTAGAAATTAAAATTTTGTTTTCAGGTTCCTTCTTGAGTTTAGTTTTATCTATAAACTTGCAAAATTTGGATACGTATAAATCAAGAACTACGCGAACTACTACCACTACACCAAGTCCTGCTGCGCAGCAAAATGTCTCTGTTGCACCGAGCATAGTTACTCCTGGCCAAGGTATCGGAGTCTATAGGCTAACCACTGGTAGTGGTGCAACTTGTATCCTAATCAAAACTGATGCACTTGTAGAGGTAAATCATTATAACTATTGTTGATTGAGTAGCGAGCAGTTGAAGATTTCAACACATTTTTGGATGTTTGTTACCAATTTCCCGGACGAAGTTGGTAGTATTTTTAAATGTTTATATCGTTCAAGTATCGTTTTTTTAGGGAATAATCAATGGAATACTATGTCAAACTAATCTTTTTTTTAGATAAAGTTTAAGTCACATACTGGTGACGAAACGGGAGACGCATACATACCCGAAAAGACTGCGGTAAAGGGAAACTGCCAATACGAAGATAGTGCAACGATGACCATAAGCTGGTCGGAATATGTCCTCTTTTGGGAATTCGCAAAAACCCCTGGTGGTGAGCGTTGGTACGTCAGTAACATAGAACTAACTGTCAGCACCAACATTCCAGCTTACCATAACATTAGAGCACATGGTGAGTTTATAAACGCACCTACAGGGTGTTGATATATAGGCTGTTTAAAGATTTTGACGCACTATTGCTAAATTTGTTACAATCAATGTTAAAAATTCGGTTAAATTCGGAAATTCAGTACTTTTTGTGTTAATTAATAATAAAAATTTAAAATTAATTTTGATATATTTTTTTTTTTAAAATCGAACAATTATATATTATACTGTATATTTTTCTATATTCTGAAAGGCAGTGTTGATATAAAAGTTAATTAATACCCTACGCATTTTAATTTAGAGCAAGTATACAGATTCTCTGCATGAAAATCGTAATAGGCTTTTATTATCGCAAATCACAACAAGCAAAGCAATTCCACCAAAATGTCAAAACCTTTTATATTGTTTATTTTTGGTGCTGATTTAAACACAACTCAGAAAAAAAAAACAATTGAATGAAACACTTTTGAGATAATTAGAATTTTAGTGTATTTTTAAATTAAACATCCTGTATTTTTTTTTCAATATTTTGAAACGCAATCAAATTTGTGATATAAAACAAAATTAGTAATAGTGCACCAAAATACTTGAATAGGCTGTATACAAACAGGTTGTTTCACTGGCGGAGAATTCCTCCATAACTCATAAACAGTAACAGGAAAAAAGTTTTCTTGAATTGTCCTGGGACTATGATTATTTATAACGTAAAATTGTTGACATCTATTCATGCTTATTTTTATATCGAAGCATCTGATAATATAAATTATAAACTCCAGTGACAGAACTCATAAAAAAACATTAAAAGAAAAAAAAGAATGTAAGCAATTTTAAAAGTCAATAATCAAATAAAACAACAAGCAGATTTAAAAAAAAACCTGACGATAGTAAATAAACTACCTTTTCGTCTGTAATAGTATATTTTATTAAAAAAAAGTATTCATGTTCCGGATATTTATCATTAATTCATAAAATTCCAGGCGACAGTAATAATCGTCAAGTAAAAGTTCTTGGAATGTGCTAATTTTGTACGATCGATATTTATTCTTATGTAAAAGATTAAAAGTTTAAAACTGTTGCCCTATTATTAAATCCGCAAGCAATTTGTTTAGATGTCATACTAGAATTTTATTCCAGTAATGCACACACTTATTTCGATATCACCGACATTTTTATTTTAGTTATTTATTAATGTAAACATTGTTTCAAATCGTCGGACCGTATTACGAATAGTAGCCGCGCTAAGAATTGATCTTTCGGAATAATTTACTTCAAATAAATCGTGTGTAATTTCTGCTGAATTGCTATCGTAAAATTATTTTACAATACAAAAGTTTTTCCTCGGGCGTATAATATTACATTTTTTCTTATAAAATTATTGACCGCGATCAAAACTTATTAACCGATATAAAATTTGAGGGCCGTACCCGTAACGTAATATCTAGCAACGCCTTGTTAAGAAATAAGCGAACGCCGGCTAAACTGAAAGTGAATTTGCAACTATGTTTACGCATGTCTAGCGAATCGTTCCTCTCACCTCGTAGTATACGGAATCAGAGCTATGTTGAGCTTATATTGATTTAAATTGAAAAGATCGATGTGGTGATAGGATTTTGTAGTAGTTAGACAAGGGTAGAATATAGCGGTGAGTGCTTGCTGTTAGACACAGAAAGCACGCGAATTGGAGATGGTAAATCGACGCGTATATCTGACACACAACGCCCAGCAGAATAGCATGCGTATTTCTCGACTTTGTTAACTAATAGAAATCATAGTTTTCATCCTTCTTCTCCATCGTATTAGGGTAATCGACAGGTCGAAAGTGAACTCTGATATGTTCTAAATTTGTAAATATATTATCAATACACGTTTTTGATGTGCTATATAATCGAGTCGGATGAAAAACTACTCTCTCACAATAGACACTTTTAAAAATGCTTAATATTTCTCTTGAATTTTCATTGAAGTTTACATATTAATCGCACCTATGACAAATATTAAGTAAAAGATCAGTTAGGAGGTCACAAAAAAATTAAAGTCTGCTCAAAGAGCTTGATAAATAGAGACACAAATATACATTTGTTCGTTATATTTAAACTTAACTCGTAAGTCGTGCGCCAGCATTTCGCTATTTTTTCGCCAAAACACATATGACGAAAAGCTAGCGAAGCACTGACGTACGATTATGAATACGGGAGTCAAAGTCCTGATGCAGTACTGGTCGTCTATCAAGAAATTGTTCACACACCAGATTATTCTTTGATAATTTTGCGTTATAGAAAAATCATAATCCTGCTACAACCGATTTATTTTCCGTTACATCTTACGAGTTATAGTGAAAATATGTATATTCCCACTTGGCAAAATAACATGACTATAACGTCGTCTAAATGTTATCTTGTAACGCGAAATCTTACAAAAACATATACAATGTACCACATGCAGTAACATTTCTACCACTGTTTAATGTCCGCCTAAGCGATGTTACGAAACAATATTTCCCAGTAATGTTAATACGAGGTCTTCGAGTAACATTACTTTAACATGACGATTAATGTTGAAGTATAGCTCTTCTGTAACATTTCTCATATGTTAAAGAGAAATATTGATACAGTGTGGCAATTAAATGTTTCTATAAATATATCTACACTAATGTTTATATTAGGATCTTTTATTTACTCCAAAAGTTCTTGCTGCATTATGCAAGAAACATGATGTTGAGGTTTATCGAAGAGGTTTATATTAATTAATATAGAACGGAATCTCAATCAGTCTTATTGAAATTCAATGTTAATATTAAATTTTCATGTTACCCTCGATAGATCGGGCCCCTCTGTTTATACGAATTTATCTTCACTTACTAAAATTACAATATTAACATTAAACATTAATGCCAGAAAAAAATATAATGGATAAGACATTTTTACAATATAACATTATAAGTCTTTTTTGTAGTTATTTTTGCAGATACATTAAAATGGGCAATCACATATCACATATAGTTCTATGTAAAAACTAAATAGTAATACTATGAATAATATTATAAATAGCTATTTAAGTAAACGAAATACATTAATAAGTACTTTAAAAAGTAAAATGCTGCTTACAGAAGACAATAAAGGCATTTATTGATTAAAAAAAAGGTACATTAAATTCCATTTTAATAAACTTCAGTATTGAAAGCAGATTATGGGGCACATAAATTAACATGAATAGAATCTAAACAAAAACTCACAACACCTTAAGAAAAACGCCCCGAATGCATTTTATTCCTTTGAACATTTTGCTGTTTTTCTATCAAATCTTTGCTTTGCATAACGAAATCATTCCATGACAGTTATTTCGTATTCTGTATCTGTGAGTACAATATTTCTTCTAATTCTCTCTGAAATTAAAAAAAAAGACACACCGTCAAAAATAGAGATCAGAAAAACTATTTTATTTATATGAAAATTGAGGATAAGCTGCATATTTTATATATAACACTGTTTATAATTATTGTAAAATTTGTATTTGATCAAGAGTTACTATCAATTCTAAGAATGACATTACGTGACATTGCTCATCCTTATAGCACAACAGGTAGGTTTTACTATAACATATATAGGTTATGATATACATAATACATATCTGTCTTAAAGATCTTCGATGAATTCGAAAGGATCGACATACCTACTTTAGCATTATAAATAAAACTTACCTAATAATGTTGATTCATTATTGACGGGAATTTTTTCTCATCAAAATAAATGCGACACAGAATCCCAAGATGGCCCTATCCACGCCCTGTCCAGTCACGATTACCGTATATTGTGAAAGAGGGGGTTCACAGGTTCACGCCAACAAGTGTATGCGCGGTACGAAAAAACTTGTGATGGCAAGCGATACTAACTTTTACAAGTGCGCAGTGCGCAACCGCAACCCCACTAACATGATTATTATAGGCTACAAAAAATGTTAAAAAATTTCATCACCATTATTTACTTTATAGAGAAAATTTGCTCCATTAGTTTTGTGTTTTCAAAATTCTAAATTTGCAGAAACATATATACGTACCTATCTTACACTTTATAAAATGTAAATATGTTAATGTTACAAGCGCAAATGTTGTAACATTCCTTGTAGTGATTCACCTTGTAAATATGGCAATGTTACAACTAAATATTACCTCAACATTTCTGACAACAAAGTCTTTGTTTTTGCAACATTGTTTTAAAACATTTTTTCCTGATTACATTGAAATGTTACTGTAATGGCCTGCAATATTTCTATTATTATTTAATGTTGCTGCAAAATTTCAGTAACATGATTTTGTTTAACATCGCTGTCTAGTAAATAATGTAATATTACTGGGTATCAGCAACATTACTTGCCAAGTGGGGTTATCAGCTTATTACATACCAAATTATTTCTTGAATAGGATCGCACTTCAAGCTGGTTCACAATCAAATGCTATTCCCAACACCCGTTGGAAAATCATATTCTTGTGACGAATCCATCGTGCAATTGGTACCGAAGGATCCGGAGAGCAAAGTCCAAGGACTAAGCGGTACCCTATACTTAAGAGCTTTCCAATTACAACCGTTCATGTACAAAGGCTCTAATTTCGGTCAGCCTTTCGAGTGCAACGCTCAACTAGGATTTAGGGACGAAACAGCGCCTATAGCTGTCGGCTCCACATTGGCTATAGCCGTACTGATGACCGTAACAGGGTACGGAATATTCAGGTATTTCAAGATAAAAAAGGTCCAATATAACACGATGGAATAAAGAAACATGGATGGACAAAACAGACGGATGACTTCGGTGGGGAAGAGAAAGCTTTGGAGGTTGCTGTTATTTTATTTATATGAAAATTCTGACGAAGGACGGCGAGATAATTTTCTACAATGTTAGATATCATACTTTAAATAGCATATCAAAGAGACTTAAGAAAAAAAAACTGTCTATTATAACGTTGATGTTGTTTAG